>VNWY01000070.1:0-101168 GCA_009869845.1 Pseudachorutes palmiensis | reverse complement strand
AGTGCCTAGGTGATCTACTTCCACTGTGACCTCCGCTGAGCTATCCATGGCTGCTTAGTCGCCTGGATCCAGGTTACCATGACCTGGACCAGCCCGACAGTAGGGAAGCGTTGATGTTTTCCTTCATAATCCATGCGGCTGAGGGATTGTGGAATTTGAAGATCCAAGCACACACGAGATGCTACAACATTTTCTAATAATTGTTGTATGCATCATCTAATAAGGGACTTATCGGTTGAAAGGAAAACGCTTCTTTCCTATAAGAAAAGAATATTCTGAACAAAAGTCACTTGTTTGCAGCATCCATGATTTGAAGCAGATTCAAGGATTCCATTTTTTCATTATTGCATGTCAAGCTTAAAGTTCAATGGCACTTTCCAAAATCCAAGCGACCGACAAAAGACCGCAAACCCTTCATGAGCTTTATCGTTTTTCCACTACTACCTTGCGATTATCGTGAATCGTTAATAATTTATTGACGTAAATGACCGATGTGTTTACTTTCAACAGAAGTGGTTTGTTTATTCGTCCAATTGTAGAGAATCAGAGTTCCATTGTCCATGATTTTAAGCGAAGGAAGGGAAGGGACGAAAATCTCGTGTCAAGAAGCGACAGGGCACAGGGGTAGTCAAGTTCAAGGCCAAGGAGAATGCATTTAATGAAATTATGCATCGGCGTCAGCAGCAGACTAAAAGAGTCGACGAATTTGTCTGGAATTTTGTTTTCCCTAAGGGAATATGAATTGCCCTTCTGAAAGCGTTGACGCCCCTTGAATGCCTCATTGAAGGTCACCTTCTGATGTAACAAGACGATGCTTACTTCGACCCTGGTGCACCACAAAGTCTTTAGCCTTGAAAAAATCATGGAGTTTTTGTTCCTAATTCCATTTTGACAAGTTTATCATTTCCACCATCATTACATCGGCGTCCGTAGTTTATTCACTCTTCCTTCTGCTTCGAGGTCAATAGAATTCCATTCCGGCCGGCTCAAAGCCCAGCATCGCGTCCAACCACAGCCCACTCCTTCTCCAGCATCAGTGAGCGAAACATCAATTGTTCCATCCAATTCAGAGTCGATTCAGAAGTTCTTGAAAATGGCCCCACAATACAAGCTTACCTATTTCGACGTAAGTTTATTATTTTAACAGTTGTCTTTAAATGCAATCTTAAAATTACATCACATTCATTTCAGTATTCATTTTAGTATTGTTAGTTTTCTTTCTTTTAATTTATTGTAATTCTTTTTCAGGTCAAAGCTCTCGCTGAGCCAATCCGTCTTATTTTTGCTCTCAAAGGGATCGAATACGAGGATATTCGGTTTTCTAGAGAAGAGTGGCCAACTCACAAGCCAGAGCCAAGCAAGTTTCAAAATATTTTTAAAATTCAGAATTCTTTAAGTTTTACTAATTTTTGGAATTTGGAATTGACAGAGTATCCATGGGGCACTCTTCCGGTCCTTCATGATGGAGACAAAACCTTGGCTCAGTCTACTGCAATCCAACGCTACTTGGCAAAGAAGTACGACTTGCAAGGAAGCGATGATTTCGAGGCTGCTAAGGCTGACGAATTGGTAAAAACAGCCACCATTTTAAATTCTCGAAAACTGTTTTTAATTTTTATTTGCTATTTTTAGGTGGAAGCCATGGCGGATCTGAAGCAAGCATTCTTCAAGGCCTACTTTGAAAGCGATGCGGCTAAAAACCAGGAGCTCACTGCAACACTCAAGGCTGAAACTTTTCCAAAATTCTTCAAGAAGTTTGATGACATCTTGGAGTCAAATGGAGGATTCTTTGTAAGCTTGGAAAATGCAAATATTTTCTGAAGCAGGAAGCATTTCATTGGTGGATTGTTTCTTATTAGGTTGGAAAGAAAGTCTCCTATGCTGATTTGAACCTGGCTTCATATATCCAAATCTTCACTGAGATCTTCAACGATATTTTGGATGCTTACCCGAACGTGAAGGCCCATCAGGAGACTATCTTCAATCTCGGTGGCATCAAGGAGTGGGTCGCTAAGCGTCCAAAGACTCAACTTTAAAAAGGCTGCATTGGAAATCCATTAAATTATTTAAAAAGAAATCAATAATTAAATGTATTCATTGTCCAGTGTCATCATATTTGCAAAATGTAAAACCTGGGATTTACTAAAATTAAAATAGTTCCAGGATAAAACCAAACTTTTCCCTTAGTTTCTCCTGTCTGTAGTATTAGATAATCCTGAGTTTCTTACCCCTGGATTATTTAGCTAACGCTTATGGATATGATTTTTCTTAACGCAAACGGGTTTCTGTTTTGACTATTCGTTCGATTCAGTCTACATCCGCGAATGAATGGCTATAGTTGTTGCCTTCTGAATTCGAGGTTATATATATATAGTTTATTTCATGGACTTGGCGGCGCCCTATCCACNTCTGAATTCGAGGTTATGAAATAACTGTTGTATCAGCTCGAGTTAACACAAGCGTCTCTGCGATTACTCAATCGCTCCAGTTCAACTCCAGCATGTTACAGACCTTAAGCTTTCTATCCAGTCAAAAATTCCTAACATGTCACCACAATATAAGCTTACGTATTTTAATGTAAGTGAATTACAAGTTTCTCCATGAATTTTTTAAAAAGTTTCATTTTCATTATTTCAGATTCGAGCTCTTGCTGAACCAATTCGTCTTATTTTCGCCCTCAAAGGGATCGAATATGAAGATATTCGGATGACACGTGATGAATGGCCAACTTACAAGCCGGATCCTAGTAAGTCCCGATTGAAATCATAGAATAATAAGGACTTACATTTTGGCAATGGGAATTCAGAGTATCCGTGGGGGACGCTTCCAGTCCTCCAGGAAGGGGAGAGAGTGTTTGCTCAATCTGGTTCTATTCTACGCCATTTGGCAAGGAAGTATGACTTGTATGGAGGCGATGAATATGAGGCAGCAAAATGTGACGAGATGGTGAGATATTTAACAATTGAATATTTTTCCCAACAAGCTAATGGAATTTTCTAATTAGATGGAAGCTATGGCAGATTTCCGGCAAGAGTTCTTTCAGGCATACTTCGAGAATGATGCGGCTAAAAAAGAAACGCTAGTGGCCAAGCTCAAGGCCGACACCTTTCCGAAATACTTGGGAAAATTTGACGCCATTTTGAAGTCAAATGGCGGTTATTTTGTAAGTCGGAACTACAAATATTTTGTCAAACTAAATTATAAATTATTTTTGACTATATTTCATTGGAAGGTTGGAGGGAAAGTCTCGTATGCTGATCTGAATTTGGCTTCATACCTTGAAATCTTCAGTGAAACATTCAACGGGATTTTGGACACATATCCATGTGTAAAAGCGCATCAGAAGACTATTTTTAATCTCGGAGGCATCAAAGAATGGATTGCAAAGCGTCCAAAAACTCATCTTTAATGACTGTGTTGAAAATCAATTAAATCATTTAAAAGTTTTTGACAATCGGAATTCAGAGTATACATGGGGGAAGCGCCCCCCATGTTCCCCCAATCTTGTATTATTCTACACGTTACTTGACAAGGAAGTATAATTTGTTTGGACTCGACGAATACGAGTAAAGAAAATTCGAGAAGATACTTAGAAATTGCATATTTGCGACAAAAACTGATAACACTATTGCCAACTTTATAAAAGCAATGTTAATATTTTAGAGCTCAGTTGAGAATCAGGAATAGTGACTTTTGCTTGCGGTCAGGTAAGGTCGTATCCAAGTGCAGACTCCGTTTGCATCACTTTATATAACGTAGCATCTGCATCTGGACAGTTTAGTTGAATTCAAGAAGAAGAAATTATTTGAAAAAGCAATGGCCCGTCATGCCATGTTCGAGGTAAGGAACTGTGACAATCATGACATTACAAGAGGACTGGAATATTCTTCGGATCATTGACTACTAAAGCGATTAAGGGCTGCTGTTAACATTAATTAAATTCTTGCAAGTAGATGCGGTGTCGCTACGATCCTATTCTGAACGCCATAAGCAAATATACTTTAAAACAAAATACCACGCAGTGGTACCCACATAACCTAACTTATAAACCCAACATGAGTTCTTAAATTGACCCCTAAATGGTACACGGTAGTTTCCAATTCAAAGAATTTCTTTCTTTGCAGGATGGCTTCGAAAGAGAGCTGGAGTTAGCTGGCCAGCGGCTAGTAATCCTTAACTTTTATACCGAGGGTAACGTAGCATGCAAAACATTAAACCCTAAAATTGAAGCGGAGGCACACAATATGCCAGAAGTGGCTTTCATCATGCTCCAAGCGGACAATTTGTATCTGGAGGAGATTCACCATGAATACAACAAGAACGGCGCAATTCCCACGTTTGTGGCGATGAGAAACGGGAAACGGGTAAGCCCTCATAATTGGTTCATGCTAAATATATCCAAATTTTTTTCTGACTTGGACATGTGGACACAAGTCCTCTGTGTCTAAAAATGATTTCCCCTAATTTTCCTAGTTATAAAGAATCCTACAAGATTGTTATGAAAGGTTTGACCGTGCACAAGATTTTTGATATTTGGTTTTCATTTTTGTAGCTTGGAGAGTTGGGTGGCCCTAAGGACTGGGAGACACTGAAGGCTTTCATCAACGAAAATCTCAAGAAGTGAATGTCCTCAAATGTCCTCCAAATAACATTTGCTTTGGATTTATAGATTATTACTAACATATTATTGGCTAATTCCAATCGGACCACAAAATTGCAATTCAAACATTCACTAATAAAGATTATACTTAATCAGTGCAGTGGCTCAAGTGTAAAAAAAAATTATATTCAAATATTTTAAGGCAACAGCAAATTCCATAGACACTTATCTCAGCAGGATTAGCGGAAAAAGGTGTAAAACTTTTAAGGCAACGCCACGTAATTTCCAAAATATTTGAAAATAATAAGTAAAATTTTTAAGTGAGTATGCAATTTGGAATTGCCAGCGTGTCAATATGGAAGCACTCTTCCGGTTCTTCATGAAGGCGACAAAATCTTGGCTAATTCCCTTGTTATCCAGCAGGAGTACTTTGGCAAGGAGGTACGACATGTATGGAGTCTTCCACATCTTGAACGATTTTTGAATCATTACCCGAACGTGAAGACCCATCAGAAGAGTGGGAACTCAATTGTTAATTAATAGAATAAATAAGCAAAGTTGTTGACGCACCTCGTTTTTCCAAAATAAGGCGTCATCTTGCACTTGAATTATTTGCTAACACTTTATGGACAAGATTTGCCTTAACGCCAAGCGGCTTTGCATTTTGATTATTCTGTCAATTCTGCATATCGGCGAATGAATGAATGGTAGTGGTTGTTGTCTCCTGAATTCGAGGTTTATGAAGCAAATGTTTATCAGCTCAAATTAACACTCTGCGATTACTCAATCACTCCAGTTCAGCTTCAGCATATTTGAGAGTGCTTAAGCTTTCCACCAGTCAAAATTCTTAACATGGCACCGCAATATAAGCTGACGTACTTTGATGTAAGTGAATTCCGAGTTTCTCCATGAATTATTTCATTTTCAAAATTTTCTTCTTTTCAGAACCGAGCTCTTGCTGAACCAATCCGTCTTATTTTTGCCCTCAAAGGGGTCAAATATGACGACATTCGGATATCCCGCGAGGAATGGCCAACTTACAAGCCGGATCCTAGTAAGTTCCAATTAAAATCGTAGTAAAGACTTTTAAATTTTGGCAATGGGAATTCAGAGTATCCGTGGGGGACACTTCCAGTCCTCGAGGAAGGGGAGAGGGTATTTGCTCAATCTGGTTCTATTCTACGCCATTTGGCAAGGAAGTATGACTTGTATGGAAGCGATGAATATGAGGCAGCAAAATGCGACGAGATGGTGAGATATTTAACAATTGAATATTTTTGACAAAAACTAACGAACATATGCCTTTCTAGATAGAAGCCATGGCAGATTTCCGGCACGACTTCGCTAACGCAAACTTCGAGAATGATACGGCTAAGAAAGAAACGCTAGTAGCCAAGCTCAAGGCTGAGACGTTTCCAAAATACTTGGGAAAATTTGACGCCATTTTGAAGTCAAATAACGGTTACTTTGTAAGTCAGAACTATAAATATTTTGTCAAACTAAATTATAATTATTTTTAACTATATTTCATTGGAAGGTTGGAGGAAAAGTTTCGTATGCTGACCTGACTTTGGCTTCATACCTTGAAATCTTCAGTGACACATTCAATGGAATTTTGGATAACTACCCAAATATAAAAGCACATCAGAAGACTATTTTTAATCTCGAAGGCATCAAAGAATGGGTTGCAAAGCGTCCAAAAACTCAACTTTGAAATTATATTTAATGGCTAAATTAGTCAAATCAATTAGTGAACAATCTAGACTGTTCTGGAAAGTAATTTTGAGCTCCTAATTTGTCGAAAGAATTTTCCAGCTTCAGATATTTTTGCTCCAATAAGGCAGATTGAAAATAAAAAGTTTGCTTGAGATTCACTATTATGTGTTTACTTGTGCAGTTTTTCCAATTTTTGTCATTTATATCTTGACAACAATTTTACTCATCTATAATAGAGATACAAAGTACTGGCTGGTTAAGACTATAGAGTCACAATCCATGTGCTGAGGTGCTGGTAAACAATTACAAAGGTTAAGAGATGGGAGGTCACATTTTGTTTACTTTTGGCTCCATTTTACTAATGAAAGGTAAAAATGAGATTACGATTTGTCAATAAAGCGGATCCAATTTATCAAAAATTAAGAAGAAACAGGACATTTGACCCATTTTTGACCTTGTCTTATTGATTCATTTGATTTAAGTCTCCGTATCATAATATAAAATAGTTGAACAAAAGAAACACTTGTCTTAATTGAATTTTGCTCTTGGTGATGAAGGAGTTGGCAATAAGGGCTAAAAAATGTTCTCTGTTCTCTGTTCTCCACAGTAATTTAAAGATTTTCGCCAGAGTGCAATAATGTTTTGGCAACTGAGGGCCTTGGGGCTATTCTCACTGACAAAGGTTGGTATTGTTGCCCCTGTACCCTCTAACAGTAAAACTTATGATTTCAGTTCGTTTAGTTAGTAGAATTCAGTCGTATCGTTTGCATGCCGCTAAATAATGACGTCCCTTTCGGCCGAGAAAACAGCAAGTGAAAGCGGTGTAACTAAACACCGCTTCATGGTCATAATGTCGTATTGTTTCACTAACACAGGGATGCTCAAAATACTAACGCTGGTAAGCATTTCTCCTCATTTTCATCTCAAAGGTCTTTTAAAATGATATTTGCTTCCAGGCGCTTGGGATCTTCATTTTCGTGGCCTTCTGGTTCTTGGATATCGGTATACCACCGCTAGAGATCTACTCTACAATAAAATGTCACGCTGCCACTGTGCTTGCCACATTCCTGAACTTTGTAATCTTCATCGGAATTTTCAGGGACGCTGCGGAAATAGGCGGAAGTAAGCTGATCGCCTTCGTAAGTATAAACTGTAATCTTTTTTGAATATTTTGGAAATAATTCAACCGCTTCATCATAGGATGCTTGCTTCCACATCGGAACTTGCATGTTTGCCAGCTTTCTCTCATTTTTAATCCAATCTAAAGTTGTCGAAAATTCGGAATTATCCTGTACCTTCCAATGGCATAGCTGTCGGATGAATACCTTGCATCTGATAGGAGTAAGTAACATTCAAATTCACTTTAAAAGTTGACAAGTTTGCAAGTCTTAATGAGTAATTTTTAATTTGACTAGGTCCTGATGTGGTTAAATACTGCGGTTTATGGCTGCATCGGATTGATCCAGTACTTTGCAGCTTGTGAGATCAGACGGAAGCGAGAAGAGCAGTTGAAAAAACTGAATGCTCTGGACACAGATTCGAAAATTGATAAACAAATTCAAGATGGTGGAAAGTGCTAGCGACCAAAAATATACTCTTGAAGCACATTCAAACTGCGATGTGTTTGGCGGATGACATAATAAGGATGCATCAAAATCTAATTTGAATCAAATTGTACATTTGTAAATGGATACAATTTTATTCGAAAACACAACTGTCGACTTTTACTGGGCATTTACTTGACCCGATTATTTTTTTATTTGTCCTCTGGGCTTGATAGGGGACTTAATTAAAGATGTTCATGAGATACAAATCCTTGGAAAGGATTAATGCTTTCCCCTCGAATCTTACAGCATCGGTTTATTCTAATCTTATTTTGGTTGAAATCGAGGACGTATATGCGACATTACAAAAATCTTTTTGATTTTTCATCCACTTTCTTTTCATCGTAGGGGTTCGACCAAAACAGGCTCAAACATATTTGACATCAAATTCCAAACCGTGCGATTTTTTCGCACACATATTTGGCGTTTGTGAATTACCCTGTTTACCCGTCCATGGTACGCCCTAGGCACAGTATAGCAGCAGTAAATAGTCCGCAGTATAGTGTTAATTTTATAATGCAAAGCTTTTACTTATAGTCCACCCCCGTTGTAGTCCTCGGGATTAATAAAAGGTACTTTTAGATTATGGTAAATAAGGTTTTAAGAAGTCCAATTTTGTACCATCATATGGATCTGATGGCAAAGAAAACCGAAATTCTGGTGTTATGTAAGGATTTTATGACAAAATACATCAATACGAAACAGATTATAGAGACTGAATTGCATTTTTATGGATTTAAGTAATAATTTGATTCTTTGATTTGGAAGGTAAAACATTTATCGTATTATCCACCCTCGATTGAAGCCGCAGAACCCCTTATTTTGTCATAATTTTTAGCTGATAAAGCCGCGTCCTAGTATGGACGGGTAAACAGGTATGTGTGACGGATTTAAAAGCCTTTGGGCTAAACTCTGCTGTTTAGGAAGGAAAAAGATTTGTATTTGTATTCATCAATTCATCCTTTAATGAACTCTCGCATCCTTTACCTTTTTTGTTTCAGTCCAAATCAGGCAGACGTATATCATCCCATCGCTAAATTCATCATGGCGTCTTCTCAAGGCCATACAGCCGGGGATAATAATCACAGCTTCTAAGCTGTAATCAACCACAACCACTGCTTTTCATGCACAGGAGTGCTAAAAATTTTGTCGCTGGTAAGCTATACTTTCGCCCAGGGTAGCAGATGAATTGTCTTTTAGTAACTGAGCAACATTTTTGTTACTTTGTACCATACAGGGACTTGGAATCCTCACTTGCATCTTCATTTTGAACTCGGATGAGAACAATGTTTTAAGAGACCCTGTCTTCAGAATAGGTCAGCCTGTCCTCTTCCTCGTCACCCTTGTAAACTTTGTCACCCTTGGAATGAGAACAAGGGAAGTAGGCCATAAAATACTTGTCCAAGTATGGGAAATGAACATTAACTATATATGTTCATTTGCATAATTTGCATTTTTTGAAATTGTTGTTGTTTAGGACGGTGCTTTCCACGTTGCAATGTGTATCTTCTTCTGTCTCCCAATTACAATTCAAGCTTACGTAAAAATGGTTTATGGAATCCAAGAATACGTTTCAAGTGGTAAGGCCGAAACCAATTTGGCCTTGAGCGTAGTTGGAGTGAGTTTAAATGTCACATATGTCAAATGTCATATATCCTAATCGTTTTTTGTATTTTAGTACTTGAGCTGGATCAATACTCTATTTTATGGATGCATCGCCTTGATGCAGTTCTGCATTGCATGTGAAGTCAAACGAAAGGAGAGGAATCAGTTAAGAACTCTAAATATTCTGGCCTCGGATCCGATCATCAACACCAAAGGAAGTGAAAAAGGAGACTACTCTTAAGTTTTTGAATGATACCCTAATTTTCAATGAAATACGTTTTTGCACCAATATTAAATTCACTCTTACAATGTACTTTTAATCATACAGCAAAAATCTTAAATGAAGACATATTATTTCTGAAAGAATTCCACAACGCAAAGAAGACCCTCCTTAACTGGAATTTCAAACCTACCAAAACTATTATAATTTACAGCAGACTGTAGGTTATATCTTTTATCCCATTCATCCCGTATCTATAAACATGTTGTGATGTTCCACCAGTGGAACATGACGCTGAAAAAGAAATGAAGTAACTGTAAAAGGAATTCCCCTCCCCTGCATTCTGGCTTGTAAGCAGGAGAATCAACTCTAATATGTGCAGCTTTCCAGTTTTTAGGCGTAGAAGGAATTCCAAGAAGTTGGTTGGTTCACGTATGACTGGCCGTAGATACCTGGATCTGTAGAAGAAGCTGGATTTTGGGAGTTCCAGGACTGGGAACTGTACTGTCCTTGACCATACTGCCCATATTGCGAGCCGTACGCTGCATTTGTGTTGTTGTAATCGTATCCACCAGTGGCCTGTGGATCTGCTGCTGCCGCGACCTTCACAGTTTCCACAGTTCTAGAAGCATAAAGATAAGTTTATTAAAAGAGAACTGGAACTGGATGACAAGTTTGAACTTACGCAACGGTTGCGGAATTTGTTACTACTTCAGCCTTCTCTTCACTCTTTGCAAGCTTAACCAATGATTGAACCTCATGAGTTGCATCTTGTATGCTGTAATTAGAACAAGAAATTTTAAATTGTACTGTTTTGAAACACTGTGATGGACCTACGATTCAATGTCATCAGAATAATCCTCAAGGAATTCCAGTTTCCTTCTTGCAAAGTTCAGACTTTCATGTTTTTCCAAAGTTCCGACCCCTTGATCGAAAGCGTAGAGAATCAGTTCATAATCCAGAGAGGAGTTATGCATTCCGAAGTCAACCAGACACATCAGCACCTTCGATTTTTTTGTCTACAAGAACAATTTAGTTACGAACGAATTTGTTGCAAAGTTTAGCGCTGTTGATAATTTCAGAAAACTTACGCCATCCACATCCAATGCGGCCTTCAGCGTCTCTACAGCTTTTGAGTAGGACCCCAACACCTGCAAAAAATAGAATTTAGCATTCAGCATTAACATATTTTTGGATTAAGCTTACATGATTCTGAAACCGGGCGTATTTTATTGTCAGCTCGACAGAAAGTGGCTTTTTTTCACACACTTTGATATATTTCTCAAAGAGCTCAGCGCACTTGGTCAGGTTCTTTTGACGTCTTTCAAAATGAATATGCCTGTAGTAGACTGACAGTGGTGGGCTAGAGGCTGAACGAACGAGTTCCTCGTATATTTCACTGGCCTTGTCGTAGTTCCCTGTGGAAGTTAAAACAAAACAACAATATATACCAAATACTTCATATAGCATCAGCATCAGAAGTGGCGGCAGATGCGTGTTAATATACCGACCTTGACGTTCTTCAAACAACGCATATTCCAAATTGAAGTTCAGAATTTTTGGATGATGAATCTTCGTCACACGCGTAAAAACTTCTTCTACTTTCCCGATGTCCAAAGATTCTTTGGACTGTAAGAATCGCAAGTACTAGAAGAAAAAACAAATGCTTACAGCTCCAAATCTAAAATACGAAAAGGAGAAAACGCTTACCTTCTCCCAATATTCTGCATACATTGCACAGGCAATGAGACATCTCTCGAACAGTGTTATGATACGTTTGAACTCTCCTTTCTCGATTTCAAACTCCAGATAATCTGTCCAATTCTTCAGTTGGTTTTTCTCGACGGGTTTCACGTGAAAGTATGGACGTTTAATCTGAAACAACAAATTATTCAGTACATATACCTCAATATTAATTTATATATCCTGAGAACTCACGCCGTCTTCATACGACGAACGCATTTTAACTTCGCTCGTCGTGTTTTCAAAAACGTCAGTCCTGCGCCGAATAATCGTTTCTCTCAACTTTGATTCCAGACCTTCATTGTCGTCAGACTCTTCATCAAGCAGATCAACACAAAGGCTTTTATACTCCACGTCCGAAAGAATTTGAGATGGTTCATGGGAGTTAACAAATTCCACTAACCTGGATACGAATAATTTATATTAGATTTTTTCCCGTGTTTATCGCAACTGTGAGCTTACTTTTCAAAATGTTTTTTTAAGGATTGGGTTGGTGTTGCGATCATTTGATCCCATACTTTCATAGCATTTCTCAAGCGGTTGGACTCCGTTTCCCATTGGACGTAATGCTCCCATAGCTTGTCTGATCTAAAAACAGGAAATACAAAAGTGAACTAATGGGCACTACAGATACTACACAACAGCAGATATTTACGCACCTAAATTCCAGGCCGCAAGCATCAATCCCAAGTTCAAATTTGGAACGAATCAGATCCACATCATCTGGGTGAGTAGACTTGATGTATGTGATGTAATGAATCCAAAGATCCACGCTCAGTGGGATAGCCTGGATACCACGATTGAAAATCTGGAAGTAAAAGACATCAGCAATTAGAACGTTATCTTGGGCAGAGTCATAAGCTCATCTCCAAAAAAGAAGTCCCGAAATTCAAGCTTATGACTCTTGCTTTCAAGTAACCTCTAAAAGCAAGAACTCTCAAATAAAAAGTAACGGAAAGAAGTCTACAGAAAGGGTATAAAAGTAATTAACATAAAAATTCATATTTTTTCTCTTGTTTTGTGTAAGGTCATACCTGTGCCTTTTCCTTTTCTCATTCTTACGACATCGTCATTACACCCAGCTAATTAACCTTTTGATTTTGGTCAAAGTAGCGTGGCGGGCGGGGGGTGAGCAACTCAGTGAATAATTGATATTACAGAGTCGAGTTTCAATAAATTAACGAATAGCTATGCATACAATGTGTGAACTATTACAGAGTTTTTGTGGATTAAAAATAAGTATGGCAGAGTCGCAAGCGGGCAACAGACTTTGGGTTCCTCTTTCTCTTGACGAGTGGACCTCGACGGATCAGTAAAGGCTGAACACTTTAAGATCAACGTGATTCATTAGTTAGTCATTGGAAGAAAGAATCAAATAATGAATGAGTGATGTATATGGTATTATACCCTCT
This sequence comes from Pseudachorutes palmiensis, assembly GCA_009869845.1. Lineage (NCBI taxonomy): Eukaryota > Metazoa > Arthropoda > Collembola > Poduromorpha > Neanuridae > Pseudachorutes > Pseudachorutes palmiensis. The sequence goes on along the minus strand of VNWY01000070.1, from coordinate 88,268 downwards.
GGAACCGTAGAAAAAAATTCTACGTGAAAAATTATTATCTCGGCTTAAAATACCTACAACAGGATTATGGAATTTATGAAAATTCCGGAAAAAACAATGCGCATAATTTAATGGTAAAGTGAATCGTACCTGCTGAGCATCGCCAGCAGATCCACGACGCTTGGCAAAGTCTGCATATTTCTTCCAGTATCCGTAACAGTATGGATATCGCTGTAAGAAAGCGTCATACGCTTCACTTGCCACAGACATATGCGTCTGTAAAAACAAATACAAATTATACACAACAAATTGTCCCACATTCTTGGAAAGTGGAAAGTAGAAACTTACGACTTGATCCACATACTGAAGAAGGTGAGTCCATGCAGTAAAGTCAGTCGGGTCTTGCTCCACTATCGTCCAGAATTTCTCCAAATCTGGCAAAAGCTGTTTAATTTCTTTATCCAAATGGGGCTTTTTCATTGGCGAAGCATCCGAGTCTCCTGAATTTTGATCAAATTCTTCGAATTTCCGCTTTTTCACTTCGTCAGCATCAGCAACGTTCCCATTTGATCCAACTGCAAGATACACAAGTGTTAGTTACGCTTTTGGTAAGTAATCAAATCCCAATTCACAAGCAGGTTATTTCTCACCATTCGAGCTATCGCCATCGTGGATATCCTCTTCGTTACTCTCGGCCCGAAAGAATTGATGATTTTCAACACCGCTGTCACTCATTTTGGCGTTAGTAGAATCAGATTCGTAACTGTTATCGTTGGAATCCTCAGCAGTTGCAAAGGCCATGCTAAACAATGCAGAAAAAGATAAAACATTAACCCTGAACATTACAACCTTGACAGGCTGACGAAATAATTGTAAAAATGAACGAGTGGTGTGTACCCACGGTTGTGTACATATGGAAGGTCACTGATACTTCCCTAATTGTGAAGTCTTGCCACAGTGACATTGACCATGACTGAATTAAACGTTAGAAAGTTAGAACCGGTGGGACGGAAGTGTTTCTGTTAACTTACCCAAGAAGTACCGTCTCTCTGCTATCTCTGGTGATGACAGAACTACTGTTAAGTCCTTGACAAATCAATAGGTTAAAAGCTGAGGTGATTGACCTTTGACGACACCACCGAACTTTTATTTGTCGGCAATTTATGAAAATGTGAAGAGAAAAAGGGAAGGAAAAAGGAAAAGTTCTTGATTTTTTCTGGAAGTTTTGGAGAGCGGCGCATGCGCCTCAACTCCGCCCCAGACATCACAAGACATGGGCACATTTGGGCATTTTCAAGGCCAGAGGACCTGTGGATTGACCTCTGTGGATGACCTTGGCAGTGTACATTTTGTGCAAAAATGATTGCCAGTTTTTACAAAAAGTTTTTTTAAATTGTCTCTGCAAATCTCCTCAGGGTTTTCTCCTCCAAGAAACCTCCTCAGTATGCAAGCTCCAGCACAAATGACGGCGTTTTTCAAAACCGGAAGACCTGTGCTGTGTGGATGACCTCTGCGTTGATGATCTCAATGTACATTTTGTCCAAAATATGATTGCCAGCTTTTGCAAAAAGCTTGGTGGCATTTTGATTTTTGTCTGCAAGCTTTGGAAATCCCCTCAGTACAAGCTCCATCCAGCAGAAATCAAGGCATTTTTAGAAGCCCTGTGTGAATGACCTCTGTTGATGACTTGTTTGTGCAGAATGACTTTACCAGTCTTCAAAAAAAAAAATAAGCGTTCTACGATTTAATCCTAATAGCATAATTTGTCACAATCGATTTGGTATTTAAAGTCTGAAAATGGAGTCCCAAAATCCCCCTCCCCCTGAACTTCCTCCTCGGGTGGATGATGAGCGTGGAGGCGGCGGGCGACGCGTCGTTTGACCTCTGTAGTCGTTCAGAGTCAGTCCTTTGCATGACCCGGGCTGGACCATTTTCAACCCTGAAGAATCAATATCTGTTTCATACAACGGTTCCTACACCTAAAGATGAACTTACGGATGTTCCTGGCCTTTGCGCAATTGAAAAGACAACTGTTCCCATAAGTGATGCCATTGTTTGCACAAATCTCCACTTTCACCCGGTCACAGGCGTTGTTGCATTCAGCCCTTGTTGCTGAAGTTGCACTCTGTTTTTAGAACAAAGTCATCATTTTAAGATCCATTTTATAAGAATTATAAGGGGTTAATGCTTACGTCAGAGCTTGCGAGTCCAACGACAGTCAACAAAAGGGCGAGTGAAAGTCCCAGTCTGAATTGGGTATTCATGACTTTCTCTCAAATTGACTTTGAGTTTGTTTCAGAAAAATATCTCAAAAGATTAATTAATATTTAGCTCAATTAAAGAAAAATTAAAATGGCTGTGGGAAGGATAACGCGACGCACTTAATCTGAGAAGTAAGAATAATTCTAGTTCTTCTAGTTTTCCAGTGTCATTTGTGGGGGTAAAGGGGGAAGAAGGTTTTTTCTGCAGAAACTAGTTTCGCAACTTGGTCCCTATTTATGCCAAATTTCCAGTACTTTAAGATGAACATGGAATAGGAAAAGTACGCTGATAAGCTCATTACAGATCAACCCCAATGAACCTAGTTAAAAATTATTAAACTCGTGGCAGTAACACATATATTCGTAATCCATTTTTCACTCTTTGTGAATTATGCCGCCTCAGTGCCAATTGCAAAATTCTAAAGTCCAAATTCTAATGCGGACTCTTTAGAACGGAAGTGAATGAAGCCACAAAGTGATAAACAGCAAAACCGAATAAAAAAAATTCTAATCATGTGTGGTTTGAATGAGGCCAATTTCATTCTTTTCTCAATTACCCGAGTCCACTTTACGCTTGGAGCCACGGTGTTATTATAATTATCGCTTGAATTGTATTGACTCTATCGTCTGACCTGGTTCTTAACCACATCCCTGCGAAGGACTTTTTCTTTGCAAACAAACACGCACATTCAATTGAGTCCTTCGCTTTTTGTTTTGAGAAGATAACGCCTCTATTTTTGCAAAAACATTCTTATCACCAACTTTACTCAAAGTTAACCTCGAATTTATGGAAAACATCCGCACACTTGGGTCAAAGGGCATTTCAGTAAACATTTGACTTTTAGAGGTGACTAGGATTTATTACAGCGGCGCGTTTTGGTCAATCTTTGTTCACGGCGATGATGAAAGCGAGAACGTGGAGCGCTGGAGAAGAAATATGAAAATTAAGTTCAAGTACAGATTTCCTTCTTATGCTTTCTTGCAAAACTCCGGGTTGCTCTTGGCCAATTAACGTTAATCTCATAATTTAGAAGCTGAATTGACATTTGACTCGGGAGCATCCTCATCTGCTGACTCAATAACAACAGCTTGAATATAATTTGAGTAAGCGAATATAACTCTAGGAAGGATTCGACTATGAAGCCGCCTGCTCTTTTTCGGTTACAAGCTTGGTTTAAGTGGTCTGTCCATGATGATAGCATGCATTATTTTTCGGCGTCTCCCCATTTAAAAAAATTGAAATCAATTGTCACCGCAGAATAAGAGCCACACGAGGCTCCTTGTACCCTACCCTTGAACTATTATTCTTAGGAATGAAACCATGCTAAAAAAGTCTTGGGTATATCATAAGGTGCCATATCATTAGAAGCGTTCGGCAAGCTTGAATGGGTGCGACGAGTCCAAGAAGATTTTTATGAGCTCCAGGACTGGGATACGCTGATGCAGGACACAATTAATATAGCGGTTATCCAATACAACTAGTAATAAATCACGCCTTCGCGTCTAAACATCCACACAGCTCGACTTCCAGTCCTCAGGAAGCCATTACTGTAGTTGAACAAGATGGGATTCAAAAGTTGCTTGAAGGGAAGTGCCCTCACCCTTAGCATTGTTGCTGGGGTCGTCATCGGTATTTCCCTGGGGATTATTCTTCGAAACACCCGGGAAAAGAAATTCACGCAGCGTGAAGTCGTCTACGTTAAATTCCTCGGGGATTTGTTTCTAAGGACATTGAAAGCCCTCATTCTTCCACTCATAGTTTCATCCCTAGTTACTGCAATTGGCTCCTTGGACCTATCGGTTTCTGGAAAAATTGGAACCAGGGCGCTTCTTTACTACATGGCAACCACGGTCTGTGCCGTAACTCAAGGAATCATATTGGTTGTCATTCATTGGCCCTGGACGAGGTTCCAACCTCACTGCTGACGACAAATGTACTTCGAAACCCGGCTTAACGATCGACACACTAATGGATCTGGTCCGGTAAGCCTGATGGCATAACTTTGTGCTAGATGCAATGAAGCTAAAGCAGACAGGGATTAGTCAGAGTGGTTGCCACAAAACGCTCCTTATTAAGCTTGGAAATTAAACGCTTCCGGTGTTTGAGCCGTGCGTGCATGCGATGCGGTTCAATCCCCTCTAATGCAAAAGGGCCTCACACATCTTTCTAATTCATCTTTCTCCAATTTTAGAAATGTATTCCCACCAAATTTGGTTCAAGCAACAATGCAAGGGGTAATTAAAATGCCTTAATTATGAATATATTTGGGATTCATTTATTAATCTCTTCCTAGACACAAACGGAACTTATTAAGCCAAACAATACCGGTAGGTCAAGTTAAAGCAGATATGAAAGGTAAACCTCACCCGCCTGTGACTGAAATGTTTTAACTATTAGACATCGACATCGAGGAATGGCCGTTGAAGTCCAATTTCGTGGACGGAATGAATTTAATGGGACTAGTCGCTTTTGCTACTGTTCTGGGAATTACTTTGGGAAAGTTGGGACCAAAGGGAAAGCCTCTCTTGGACTTTTTCGCTGCATTGGCCGAAACCATGATGATCTTGACCAGCAAGGTCGTTTTGTAAGTATGCCATCAAGATCCTTAACGCTGAAATCTTATTTGAATACCAATGCAACTTGGTCTTAGGTTTTCTCCTATTGCCATCTGCTCACTCGTCACTGCCCAATTGCTTGAAATTGGCGAAGTTGGAAGAGTATTCAAGAATCTTGGATGGTATTTTGGAACTGTGCTCACTGGCCTATTAATTCATGGATTTGTTGTTGTTCCTTCAATTTATCTTCTCGTCACCCGAAAATCGCCATTCAAATTCATTGTCAACATGACCCAAGCAATTGCAACTGCGTTCGGAACAGCCTCAAGGTAAACTTTCTTTTTGGAATTCAACGTTTAATTTTTATTTTTTTCAATATTTGCTTGGTTTTCAGTTCCGCGACACTTCCAGTGACCATTAATTGCTTGGAGGAAAAGAATAATGTGGATCCGCATGTCTCTCGATTTGTACTGCCAATAGGTAAGGATTATTGAAATTGATTTCCGGTCACTTACACAACCCTTGTTATTAGGTGCAACCATCAACATGGACGGGACGGCATTGTACCTACCAGTTGGCGCCATCTACATTGCACAACTCTGTGGAATGGACCTGACGATAGGAAACATTATTGCCATCAGGTAAGCCAAGTCAATTAGACTTGTTGTCTTGTTGTGTACTGAAAATAATCTTGAATAATCCTATCAATTGATTAAATCTAGCTTGATTTCAACTACTACTTCAATTGGAGCTGCTGGAATTCCCCAGATTGGAATGGTTATCATGATCACTGTGTTGAACTCTGTTGGGTTACCAACAGATTACGTGGCTTACATCATGCCTGTTGATTGGCTGTTGTGAGTTCGCAATAATATTGATCTCAACCGGCCATGGTTTCGTGTTTCTTATTCAAAGCATTTTCACAGGGAACGATTTCGAACTGCTGTGAACATTATGGGTGATTCATTTGGAGCCGGTTGCGTCCAGCACTTGAGCCGCGATGAATTAGCCCACCTTCCGAAACGGAGCAATCCACTTCAAGCATTTGATAATATTAAGGAAGAGGAGGACAATGACATTGGAGAAACAAAAATTTAATTTCAGGCAAACAACGGCAAGGAGAAACAATGATTTGGACAGATATTTTGGCATCACTTAAAATACTCAAGCACTAACTCAGAATTGATGAACAGTCACAATTGTGTGAATGTTTTCCAAACTGCCTTTTTGTTTCTGAAGTTATGTAAATCATCCTTTTTAGTTTATTGTTTTACATTTCGATGCACATTGAATTCCGAGGTCCCAATATTATCTGCCTTAAATGTTTTGAATAGAAGATGTATACTAACATATTTTGAACTTAATTGATTCTCATTCCTCCATCAATTGCTACTGATTCACCAGTAATTTTTCCACTCTTTGAGCTTGACAAGAAAAATACAAGTTCAGCGCAGTCGTTTACGTTTACACGCTCGGGAATGATAGTGCGATCGCGATGGCGCGTAGCCTGTGCAACCAACTCCGGATAGTTTGTCACAATGTTTCTCATCATATCCGTCACCATTGCCGAAGGGCAGACACAGTTGGCCCGGAATTTTGGACCAAGTTCAACAGCCATGTTTTTCGTCAGCATTGTCATAGCGGCTTTACTGCAATTGTAGCTAACACCACCAATCACTGGATGCGTATCAGCCTATTGGAAAATGAAAAATGTCATGGACCGTTTTAAAGTGCGTTTGCTCGAAAAATGCAACGTACATAAGAAGAAATGTTCACAATAGTTCCGCCGACATCGCCGTTTCCTTTAACCACAGCTTGGGTTACATTCACTGCAGCCTTGATGTTAACACCAAAAGTTCTAATAGGAAGAAACAATTGCTTAAGCATGACTACTGTGCTTGTCATTGGGAATATATTTCAAATAACTTACAGGTCGAAATTCTCCATTGTAATTTCAAGAAGTGTTGCTGGAAGAAAGATTCCGGCATTATTCACAAGATGGTGAATTGGAGATATTTCCAGAATAATTTCTTTCGTTTTTGCCCAGTCGAAAAGATCAACTTGTCGTGTAATTATCTTCGGCAGTTCTTTTTGAATGGACTCCAATGCTACCGGATCCTTGTCAAGGACAATTACCGTCGCCCCTTCGCTGTAGAATTTTTCAACAATGTGCTTTTCCTAAACCTGACAAAATAATTCGTTTTCATTGAAACCATTCTGTTTGAAAATTGCTTTGATTTTTACCATTTGCGCCACCAGTTACCAAAACTCGTTTGCCATTGAATTCACCTGATGAAAAACTCATCGTGATCGTGAAAATTATTTTTAAATTGAAACTTGACGTCTAATTAAGACTCAATCGTGTCTTATGACAGATTGACAATATCATAGAATGTGCATTACCACTTTTATATACCAGTCTCACAGTCATCTTCTCACTAATTTCAGATAAAGTGTGGACTGTTGACCAGAATTATTGATAACTTTGAGAGTTCAATGGTAAAAAAATTTCTGATTAATGGAATCAAGTGGCAAGGAATTCGATAATGTAACTAGCATAGAAACATCCTCAGGTGACCTAAAAATGACATTATTGGAAGGACAATCATGACACGCTTAGTTTTCTATAAAAATACTGTCACGTGTGTAATCCGGTTGATTTTAAGTAATTCAGGAAACGTCCATCATTAAATATACACGACTGAATCTTTGAATTCATAATCCACACTACAATTTGAACATTTGGCTTCATATTTTGCATTTAAGGCACCCCTCCATTTTCATAAGGTCTCCATATTGACCTCCCCTAATGTGCCCTGAAACACAATGTCATCAGAGAGAATGCAATATGAACTTTGCTACATTCATTTTGAGCACGTTAGAAAAATTGTCCTAATACTATATCTATTAAAAATCAAGGTGAATATTTCAGACCCAAACCCCTGCCCTGAGTTGAAGCTAAGCACTAGCTAAAGTTCCTTTGACGTTCATTTAAAGCAAAATTCTGATTTATTTAATGCATATACAGCGTCAGAAACTATTTCATTTAACTTTTCATTAACTCAATTTTGAAGTGTAAATGATAAACTAATCGGGTGGCAGCAACGGCTGTGAAATAAATCTTATTTTTCATGCTTTATGGTGCAGTGCTAATATGATTCAAAGATCAAGGCTAAACTTATCCTAATAATAGAATTGTCTGAATGCCAAAGCAATTACTTGAGAGTAGCATTAGACTGTACTTCAGTGGAACATGAATTCACAGTGAATCGTGAATCGCAAAATGTGGAACCCACATCTTTTTGTGGGTTCTGGAATTTTGTTTGTATCCTACTTGATTCTGATTAACAGAAGCTGGTGAGTACATTCTTTTTATATTCTTTTAGTTAATCGAGTCAAAGTGTATTAGATATTTGTATTTAAGCATCTCAAAGATAGCATAGCCTGTTTGCGTCCTACACCTTATTCATCGAAAGCAAAAATTGAATTCTTGTTTAATATCGATTTTATTTTCTGGCAATGACTACAGCCTTGGGGCATCAACTGGTGGCGCGGATGCTGAACCAAAAAAATCCATTGTTATTATTGGAGGCGGCATTTCTGGATTGGCTGCTGCCACCACGCTCATTAAAAATGGCGGCTACGAAGTAACCTTACTCGAAGCAGACGACCATATTGGGGGCAGAGTCAAGAGTCGAAAAATAGGTTAATTTCTTATACTATTGTGGAGAAAGATCCTTCATGTGAAACTCGCGCACTATTTTCAGGTGACTATTATGTCGAATTTGGGGCTGAATGGGTTCACGGAGCGAAGGATAACCGAGTTTACGAACTTATGAATCCTTCCGGAGTTCTGTTGGATAAGGAGGGAAATAGATCGGTAAGAAAGCATTAGGTTTTTAACTTCGAGCGTCTGTCTGTACCAGCAGAGTTACCATCGAACAACTGAAGATGTTTCCTACATTATATGGTCATCATAATATGATCCTTTATGGTTGTTAGATTGAACATTTATACTTTGCCACTCAATATGGAGAAAACTTGGACTCGCCTGTGAAAGAGAGATGGCTGGCTATCTACGATGCGATTGATGACTCTAAGTCCGAGAATACCACCATCAGAGGACTGGAATCACTGGGTCAACACGCTTCAAGAGTTTTTGAACAAATGAATGCAGAGCAACCACTTCACGCTAGAAAATCAATCCGAACGGGAGCTTTGGAGTTGATGCAACGTTTTATGGTATTTATGGAGCAGTATTGAATTTCAATTACTGGTTCTGTTTCAATGTATTGTTCTCACAGATTATAGAAGACTCAGCGGATACCTGGTTTCTGGCGTCGAACAGTAACTCGGGCGAACAATTTGTTCACAATGAAGGAAATTACGCTATAAAATGGATACCAACTGCAACATATTCTTATTTTATAAACTTTATTTTGGTTGGTGCATTTTACACGGGAAACTAATTTTTCATATAAAACAACTAATTTCTCTTAATTTAGGGACACGAGCAATCTTCTGAGGTGGATAATTTACCCAAATGGATCGAGCTTCACAAGGAGGTCACTGAAGTCAAGTATTCGACAACCGGAGACGTAAAATGTTTGATCTAATTTACATTATGAACCAAGAAATGTAATACATTGCAATGAACACAGGATGAGGTCATAGTGAAATGCAAGGATGGGTCGATGTATGAAGCTGACCATGTTCTGAGTACAGTGTCTCTTGGAGTTTTGAAGGAAAAGCATGCCAGATTATTTGACCCTGACCTGAGCCCACGGAAGCAGTTGGCCATAAACGTAAGACAGCTCCATATTTATTAAATGCAAGTTACTTTGAAAAGAATTTCTTAGCGCCAGTGACTCGTTACCCATGTTCAATTTTACTTTTTTTTATTAGTTAATTTTCACGTTTCAGAGTCTTGGATTTGGCACCGTGAACAAAATTTACCTGGAATTTCTAGTACCTTGGTGGTGGCAACATGGCAAAGGACCTGGTGAGTGGCGCGTTGCTTTTTCTTTGGGATGACAGAGACAACGTACCAATTACGGCAAATTATTTGGCAAACACTTCACGCGAAGAGCTCTTGAAAGAAGTTGACGGGGTAACTTTATTATTTGATCTTAATTTTAAACCAATCAAAATATTTATTATGCTTCATAACTTCCAGTTTCCATTGTGGTCCAGAAGTGTGTTGGGTTTCAACACCGTACACTCTCAATCACATCCAAAGGTTTTACAAGCTTGGATTGTCGGAGTTTCATCCCGTTTCATGGAAACCCTAGACATGGCCTATGTATCCGACACTTGCGTTAAACTGTTAAGACGATTTCTCATCAGCCGATATGGAAATATTCCGAATACCAATTCGATCTGACAGAACCACTTGGTTCACGAATCCGTTCACGAGAGGATCGTACAGTTTTCGAACAATTGAAAGTGAGCTTAAGGATGTCTGGGCCCGGGATATTGCCGAGCCGATTTTGAATACAAACGGAAAACCTGTAAGCTAAGCATGTATGTAATATATTTCCAAAATGTTGAATGAAATTTTTGTGACGGGACGTAGATTGTGACATTTGCCGGTGAAGCCACAGAATCCAAATACTATTCAACCGTCAATGGGGCTTATGACTCTGGCGTGCGAGAGGCGAATCGAATTTTAGGATTTTATCAAAGCGGTGAAAGTAAAGGAACCTCCAAGCCAAAAATGAATATCGGATTTGTCGTAGTACTAATTGCGCTTGTTGTACAGCCAAAGCTTTGAACTTTCAAAGTTAAAATTGATGGTTTAGAACTGTTAGAACTGCCATATTAAATACAGGCTGCAGAATTCAAAACAAAATATGAAGTCATTGCGAACGACGAAGGATGCTTGCTTTCAGAATTTTTATTCCGTAAAATGACTCGTATTTAGTTTTACTTTCCCATTTCGATACTTCAATTCCATGATCTGATTATTGGCTGACTTTTTGATCTTCAATTAATCGTCATTCCTCCATCAATTGCAATTGCTTGGCCTGTGATTTTTGCCGTCTTTGAACTTGACAAGAAAAATACAAGCTCAGCACACTCACTGACTTCTAGGCGTTCGGGAATAACAGCACGATCGCTGGAACGACCAGCCGCGGCAAGTATTTCGGGATATTTTTCAGCAGCGATTCGGCTCATATCCGTTTTCATTGACGATGGGCAAATACAATTGGCGCGGAATTTTGGAGCAAGTTCGATCGCCATGTTCTTCGTCAGCATTGTTAACGCTGCTTTGCTGCAATTGTAACTAACAGCACCGGGAAATGCTTGGGTGGCAGCCTGTAAAAAATCATAAATGTCACGGACATTTTGGAACTTATCTGTCTGGAAATTGCAGCTTACATAAGAAGAAATGTTCACAATTGTGCCACCAACACCTCCATTTCCGTTTACCACGGCTTGGGTAACAGCCACAGCAGCCAGAACGTTAATTCGAAATGTTCTAATTATGGCGATACAGTTACATAATTAATCATCATTATTTCGCTTTGCCTTATTTTTGTTAACTCACAATTCCAAGTTCTCCACCGTAATATCAAGGAGCGGCGCTCCAAGGAAGATTCCGGCATTGTTCACTAGGTGGTGGATTGGAGATATTTCCAGAACAGCTTCCTTTGTCTTTTCCCAGTCTAGAAGGTCAACTTGTCGTGTAATTATTTTAGGTAGTTCTTTCTGAATGGACTCCAGTGCTGCTGGGTCTTTGTCAAGGACAACTAACGTCGCCCCTTCGCTGTAGAATTTCTCAACAATTGCTTTTCCCAAACCTGCCAATTTTATTTTCCATTGAAAGCATTTCCGTTTTAAAATTAATTTGAATTTACCATTTGCGCCACCAGTTACCAAAACTCGCTTGCCATTGAATTCGCCTGATGAACTCATGCTGATCCGTTTGTATGCGTTGATCCGTTATTGCGTGTTATAGGCTTTTTCCTGTAGATTCAGAGTAATATAACACGGGTCAACACCGTTTATACAGCAGCTTCAGCCAAGGTCATATGAGCTGAATAATGAGCTTCAACATTAACTTATCCTTGGAAGTGCGAAAATAATAAATGCGAATACTAAGTTTAACCAAACCGGTACCGCAAAAGTAAAACTGGTCATAAACCTGCCAAAATATTCAATTTCACTTAAAAGTTCTTAATTCCTAGTTAATGTAATAACCGTTCGTGCCACCAATTAGGAAAGCTCAATTGATGGCGTTTATGTTAATGGCTGATCGCTAAATGGTACAATTTTAATAGAACTTGGTCGAGAAACCACAAATATGGTCTAATTGACGCGTTTTGATTTAAGAATTTAGCCAAAAGTCTCCGGTGCGTGAGGCTGTTGTGCTATCCGGTTCTTGTGGCTTTGTCTTCTGCTGGATAATTCTGATAAAAGTAGGTTTTTGTAACTTCCTAAATTGGCGTTGGTCTGTGGTTTCTTGATAAAGTAATTAACCTTAAATAATTACTGGATATTTAATAAAAGAGGTAGGCTTCGTGTACAACATTTTTAAGATGTAGCAAAGTTACTTTATGCATAACTACTCAACGAATTTATAACAAAACCGCTAATTCCTGGTTCCGATTACAGCTTTGATGAGTCAGAAAATAAAGCCGCGGTCAAATGAATTCTGTTAATACATGAAACTCCATTGGAAGCATGTCCAATTATCTTCATTGTGGGAATGAATTGTAAAATTTAAGCTCGATATTAGGCCTAGGTGTCAAGGGCCACCAACCCCAATAGAAATCAGACCCCTTGATCAAGAATTTACGGTAATTTAAATTGAAGCAACTGCTAACAGGCGTTTTATAAATGGTTGAATGCTTTTAATTTCGGGGATAGGAATAGTACCTCCTAATCTTTTACTGAAAATGTTTTTTTTTGAAAGTTCATTGACCCTTGAAGGGGGTCAATGACCTTTATCACGGCGCCAAAACTTGGTCTCAAATTGCCTCATCAAAATTCCCACAATTTTGAACCAGAATGGAGGGATTCCAAAACTTGCCAAAAATTGACCCAAAAATGACAATATTCACTGCTTCCATTTTCGTTAATTTCAATTAACTCGTTGTGACGCTGTGACCAAATCATACTTCCAATAATCCAATTGTGACAATGCTGCTGATGGCGAAGAGACGTTCAGTCGAGTCTACATCAACATGAAATGGCGATGGTACGTTGAAAGTCTACTTTTCTTCCTCGGTGTAACTTCCGTCCTTCCCACTTTGTGGTGGGGAACATTTATTTTTGACGATGGAGAGGCCATACTAAGCAATGAAGATGTCACCGGGAGTTCCAGACGAACAGGAACTCCGAACAATGCTACGGACCTATTCTGGAATGATTTCTGGGGGACGAAAATCAGCCATCCTAATTCTCACAAGTCATACCGGCCACTGACTGTTCTTACCTACAGGTAAAAATACAAGCACTTCTGGTAAAAACAATTTAATGCCCTTAAGAACAAACGCTTCTTTGTGTACTTAGGATGGAGTACTTTCTGTGGGGACCGGATCCATTTCCATTCCATTTTACAAATTGGATTATGCATGGTATCAACTGCGTTCTCGTGTACTATTTTCTCCGGAGCTGTTACTCTATGATGCAGCGAAATGGAAAGCTTCCCCTTTCGAAGAAGGAAAAGAAGGTCATTTTCTGGGCATCGTTGTTGTTCGCCGTCCACCCTGTTCACGTAGAAGTAGAAGGAAGCATCGTCGGTAGAGCTGATCTAATTTCTGCAATGATTTTCTTAATCGGATTCATCCTTGTGAGCAGATTGGAATCTGCTGGAGTGCTTCCATTCATTTTAGTAGCTTCCATTGGCGTGACGGGATCCTTGTTTAAAGAAAACTGCATAGTTTTAGTTGTAAGGAGATTACACGGTAAATGGGTTGGGAAAATTAAACCACTCGTTATATTTTTATTTTCAGTTCATGTTCCTCCCACTTGTGATATTCGCCAGGGACAGACTGACATTCTCGGCCAGAGAAATTGTGTACTTTGCTGTAGCACCTCTCATCACTACATTTTTTATTGCATGGAGACTTTGGTTTCAAAATGGACCGCCTGTATTCCAAGAATACGACAATCCACCTGCCTTTGCGGCATCCTATTTTTCTAAAGTAAGTTTCTGGAATATTATTTACGTTTCATTTCTTAGACTAATTTCTGCCTGTTTAAAGATTTCCAGTATTGTCTACGTCTGGGTGCTAAACATCTTTATTCTAGTGGATCCCGTGTGTTTGTCATTTGACTGGTCTATGGGTTGCATCTCGCTAATTGATACTCCTCTGGATATCAGATTGGCGTTGGTATTACTCTTTCTGTTTATTGGAACACGTCTCATTTTTTCTGCAGTTCGGTCTAGGTAAATCAATTTCTATGAAAATGTCAATTAAACTCTTAATTATTTTTATTCTCCAGAACAACATTTTTGGCTCTGCTGATTGGCTTCACTACTTTCTTGCCTTCATCAAATCTAGTTTTTACCGTTGGATTTGTAATTGCTGAACGGAATCTCTACCTCCCATCTATCGGTTACGCTCTATTCACAAGCTACTGTTTCTGGAACTTTACAAAAAGAAAATACTTCCTCATCTTCGTTATCGGAATCTTCTATGCAAGATCTTTGCAGAGGTCGATGGATTGGATAAATCCCCAACGTCTTTTCACATCTGCACTAAAAGTGAGCTTACGTTTTCTACACATTCTTGTGAAGTAATTTTATTATGGCTTTGTCTACAACTTCCAGGTGTGCCCAAACAATGCAAAAGTGCACTATAATATCGGCGCCACGTACGGGGAAGCCGGGGATTTGGAGTCTGCAATTGAAGCTTATGAGCGAGCTATCGAATTGAAGCATGATTACTACCAAGCCATGAATAACTTGGGGAACGTCTACAGAACAACTGATCAATCAGAAAAGGCAGAATTTTGGCTAAGAGAAGCTGTTCGACTCCGGTAAAGAACATTAATAGTGAAAGGTCATGGTCCAGTCTGACAGTTGGTTTGAAAATTCTTTAGAGAGGATTTTCCTGCTGCATGGATGAACTTAGGAATCGTCTTGTGCAAAAAGAATATGACAGAAGCTATGGATTGCTATAAAAATGCGATCAAACATAAACCTATTTATCCCGACTGTGAATACAACATTGGCAACTTGGTGAGTTTCTGACTCAACTCGGATTACCAAACTACTTCCTTTAGAGACTTATGATTTTGGATAAATTTTTCACTGTTGTTTTTAGTATTTGGATCTTGGGAACAAGGATCTTGCTGTGAAGCATTGGATGCGTGCAATTTCATTCCAACCTGCGCATGTCCAGTCATGGCTTAATTTAATAATTCTATTGGAAAAGGAGAACAGACTGGCAGAAGGAAAATATTATGCGCACAAGGCTTTGGAACTGCTTACTGACTCCGACGACACGTTGTTCTTCTTATTGGGAAACATCCATGGACGTATGGAGGAATACGACCAAGGGAAAGCGTTCTTTCAAAAAGCAATTTATGTTTGCACAAACTCGAGCAAACCAACTCCTGAAAAATGTGCAAAATACTGGTCAAACTTAGGTACGTTTGTTTGTACGTTTATACGTAACGTATTATACATTCATTTGGCTCCCTGATAACTAAAGTGTAAAATATTTGACTGATTTCCAGGAGTTTTATATCATCGTTGGGGGAAATTATCCGAAGCAAGGAAATGCTATGAAGAGGCGCTACATATTCAACCGAGTATGGAGTCAGCGCGTCGAAATCTTGACCGATTGTCAAAAGCATAAAGAGAACTGGAACTCCGTCGTAGGTCTTCAAAATCAATAGTTTATTCAAAGGTTTGGAAGGATCCGATTCACTCTTTTGCACCTGATTAAGATCGTCAGAATGTCAAAATTTTCAAAACAGTTTTAAGACTCACTCCGTTTATAGGTACATGCGTGTTCCTAAATTGTTTGAAGTTTATAACACTGATGCTATACCAAATGTTTAAAATATTAAAAATTGGTTTCCTTTGTGCTGCCTTTTTATGATGATGTTTCTAGAACCGTTTAGTTAGCAGAAGAATACTTTCAGTTTCATTCAACTCTCTCGTTAGGCACTAACGTAAGTAAGGTGTGAGTGAGGAATGCAATTGTGAGTATTGATTGATTTCGAAAGAAATTTAGTGTAAGATACGTTCAGGCTTCTGGGAATTTTGGTAATGCGACGAAGAAGAGTTTTATGAGGCTTCTTCTAATTGCTTCTTTCTATTGATATCACTCGTAATTGCCAAAGCACCACCTTGGAGGAACCTAGAAATATAAAGGTTAATTAGTATGGCTGCTGTCTAGGACTAATTGCTCTTTCCGCCTGTCTCACCTGACGAAATTTTCACCAACGAGTGGACCAAGGGCGTAGAGCCCATTGGTTCGAAGACTCTCATGGGAAGCGATATCAACAGCCACAGGATTTTTCTTGCAATCAATCGGCAGACTTGAGAAGACTCCCATTTTCTTTTCCAGGGACCCCATGAATGACAAGTTTGGACGAGACCCAATGCAAATGAGAATATACGAAACCTGTCAACATGGAAAACATTTCATAATAATTGATTTTCTGCTCCAGACAGCCTGTCAACGTCACAGTTGCCTCCTGGAATTCAATTATTTCACGTTTGTGCGGTAATGCGCAATTTCCTTTGACTCACCTTTGCCACTCCGCAGCAAGTCGGTCCTACTATTTTTACTTTATGATCCGCTCTGATGTCAATGAGATTGTGCTGTTCAAACGATTTGTAGCCATCGTACCCCGTCGAGTCTTTCATCATTTGATAAACTTTATGGTACTCTGGGTACATGTTCTGCGGTAGCTGCCGGAAAATCAAATTTGGATCGTCCACTGAGCGTCGGAAAATGTGGATGACTGAAAACAGAAATAGACTTTGTTATTCTACCGACTCGCAATTCTAGGAGATTTTGTTTCGAATTAGATTTACCTGGTACGGAATGGAACTTGGCAGCAATAATAGCGTCAGCTGCCGACAGACCTGCTCCCACAACCAAGATCGGATCAGAATCCTTGTTCAAATGTCCCGAGACGATGAGATTCTCCAAATGATTGAGTGAATGAAGGACGAAAGGAAGCTGCTCGCCAGGCACGCCAAGGACATTCGGCTTGTCTGAAGCGCCTGAAGCTAGGACGACATTTCTGGTGATGTAAGTGAACGGAACGTACACGTCATCTTCCCGGGTGTATCCTTTGACACGCCAAAGAGGAGTTTGGGTCCTAAAAATGGGAAAGAATATGTAATCGTTATAAATTCTGATTGTCTGGAGGATAATTTATTTACTAGCTCACCGTTTGAAACCCGGGGAATCGGAATTGAGGGGGATTTCGCTTATCGTGTGTCGACGAAGTCTTCGATCATGCTCTCCTACTCTTAAATTATCACAGACCTCTGCACCTGGAAGACGTTTTTCTTGCACCCGCTTCACTTCCGTTACGATTGAATTTTCCAAAAAGTATTGACCCAAGTCATTTGCCTTGACATCTAATGGTGTAAATCACATTTGCAAGAGCTACAAAGGTTAACAGGATTATCATTTAGACTTACAATCGCAGTAATACTGAGCTACAGAGGAGACAGCCGCTCTAGACTTCCGCAAACACCGTGACTCCTGACTAGCCTCCCATTCACGGAAATTCATTCCCGGAAGTTCCATCCAGCAACCAAGGCTAATAGTGAGGACACTCCCGTCCATTGATTGCCATGCACCTCCTGGAGGGCCTCGGCCAATCACAACATGGTCAATGCTGTTTTTATTTGAGAACTTCCAGTTGAGCAAAGAAGGGAGTTCAAGTCCTAGGTCAGCTTGGGGATGATTCAACGTGTCGAACAGGAGAGAGACAGGATTTGCTGATCTCCCTTCCAAATCCTGAAAGAAACAAAGATGGCCCTGGTGAAAAATCATCCGTTTGCTCTTCGTCTCTAGATCATTCCAGTGATCATCCGATGACACTTATATTCTTATCAAAAAAAGATCACCCAATTACATTGTGATTGTAAAAAAAGATAAAAAAAAATAAAACCTCTGTGATAACCTCAAAGTCAACGTAATCGTTAATGAAACCGCAGATGCTCCAAAGTTGACATTATTTCATTAGTATTAGCTTCTGTGTACTTTGAGCGACGCTATCGTTATGGAGAAAAAATTAGCGATTGCAAAATGCTTTGACGGAGTGACAGATGTATGGCCGGCCCGGATGTATGGCTCTCATCATTGATGAATTATGGGATTAGCAATTCGGCATTTTAACTCACGTGAATGGCACATGCTTCTAAACCAATGAACCTGACGAAATATTTCAGCTAAGCCAGACATCTTACGCATCACATTGTAAATGGATTGCACAATAGCTTGATCGTTATTTAATTTCATGGATCATCTGAAACTAATGACTTAAATTGCCAATTATTAGCAGATACAGAAGCTAAAATTAGACAGACCTTGGGCCCAGGGACGTTGTCCAGCTTGCCTTGAAAGCTTCTAATAACGCGGAAAAGAAAACTTTCTCTTCTGGTTTTAGGGCTTAAGGACGCCTCAAGAGTTCCATTGTCCATGGAAAGGAATTCAGTTGCTAATGAATGTCGATATGTCTTAAAATGAAACGTGTGACATTTCGTGAAAAGTCG
This sequence comes from Pseudachorutes palmiensis, assembly GCA_009869845.1. NCBI lineage: Eukaryota > Metazoa > Arthropoda > Collembola > Poduromorpha > Neanuridae > Pseudachorutes > Pseudachorutes palmiensis. The sequence continues at coordinate 69,770 of VNWY01000070.1, read as the reverse complement.
TCAACGGATAATTGTTGTCAATTTGAACCCGGGTTCTGCGTATTTGTCAATTAAAATTGGCATTCCTCATTACCTGTGACAGGAACGTGAGATCTTGTTCGACAATGGATTTCTGGTTCTTATTGATTTCCCCACCGGAAGCGATGAGCCTATGATGGAGCATTTCGTTAAAGTCCTCCCCAAGTCCGTTGTAGTAGGGCCAATTTCCAGCAAGGAAATACGAGAGAGCGATGCCTGATGGTCCATTTCCAATGACGACTACTTCCTTGTAGCAGCGCTCCAAGTCACTCTTGTCAGCAAAAATGGAATCCGTATTGTTGCGTGTTGGAATGATACCCACCATAATTTAGTCAAGTGTCTATCGTCCTCCTTGGCTCATTCTAGAATGGAATTATCAGAAAGAATTACCACGAAATCCTATTATTAGCTTCTGAAACTAAGGTGACGGGGGGACAACAATACTGAACAAGAGGAAATCCCTTTGATGTTCAAAGACCTCTTTTCCTATTGATTGTCAAAGGGGAAATGGACATTTCAAGACATCGGCAGACTTTATAAATCGCTTCTCAGAAGATATTCTAATTGGGTACGCGTCCAATGAAGCCAGTAGTCTTGTTTATCCTGTCCGTTCACAACACTTATAACCAGCTACATTACTACTACCGGCTTTAGAATGACGTTGGAAGAGTCATGATTGGCTGAGCTCTGCCAGAATCACTGTTTGTGACAGGCCATTCCCTTATCAGTCACGGGGTCCCTGGTGTATTGACCTTGAGCTTTGACTTTTGAGTCAATCATCCACACCCCCCAAATGTTTATTTTTTAAAAGCGACGACCTTTTGTCGTTCAAGTCGTCGTCATATCGACTTTGAGGCATAAAATCCATAACACTTACGGCATTTATAATGGGATCGATAGGCCCTATTTCAATATTAGATTTGGAAGCTTGAATGAAACCACTTTATGCCAAAATACTCCGCTTTTGTGCTTTCACTTTACAGCGATAAGTGGGTTTATCTAATGAAACTTTTAATTCAGCCTCAGCGCAGCCGACACTGGAGCCAATATTTCGTATAATTACATCAGCCACAGATCGGGTGACACAGTTTTGGCAGACGCCGGGACATCAATTGTCGCTTCTTCAGATGAATTCATGACTAGACATCCAATATATCCGGAAAATGACTCAGGCGTTCAGCGTTTACATTTTCTATATCTGCAATGTACCCAGAGGATTTTGCGATTGTGCGAAAGAAAGAAGGTAGGCCAAGGTTTGCAAGATTTCATCAGACAAGCGCGGTGCTTCCGGTAAAGGTAGAAAATAAAATACATCTCGGAGGCCTTTACTGCGCTGTGCTTTCAATACTTTTCAGTCAAGGTTAAACATCGCTACTTCCATTTCACAATTATAACCTTATCTGATAATTATCGTCTTGGTCAGAGAGTGTAAACACGGAAGACGGAATAGACGTAGAATGTTGAACCTTGTCCCAATAATTAATCCAACACACATAATAATAAGATTGACAATGAAGCCTTACTTTTTTTCCTTCGGAGAACTCACAAATGAAACCTGTAAAATGGCGTCTCTGCAGAATGCCAAACGTCCAAATTACACTTTCACAACTTTGAAAAGACTTTGGTCTAAAATGGGGATGACTTTTATACGCTAGTTTTTGCACACGTTGCTACGAGATAAAAGTTTACAACAATAGAACCGATAGCGATGAGGTAGCTCATTTTGAGTGCGCGTTCCTACGTAATAAACGACGCGACGCCGGAGCCGTATAGCACCTACGTTTTTTCTCCCCGAAATCAAGCATCGTTATACAATAAATTACCTTCACATTTGGCCTTCAAATTGATCACGTAAAGTTAAACTGTCATGCATGTCATCCATATCATATCGGCTATCTAAAATTGCACTTGGTCGACGTCAGCTTAGGAATTAATTAGCCGAACTCAATGAATATTAAGCCACAACCTCAGCATTAGATAAAAGATAACTGAAAGAAAACTTGAATTAATGAACTTACATGATGCGTGATGAATGTCAGGAACAATCAAACTGGAATGAAGACGAAACTGGTCCCGAGTAATAGTCTTTTTGACCTGTCACGGTGGTTGTGGCAAGGAGACAATTGTGGACGTTGTGCCTCGCCCAATGCCACTGACGTTCTAAACCCCGGTAACCGAGGGATGCAGGCCTTTTGACGTGTGGGAAAACCGGATCGTTAAAATATTACCCGTCTACTCCGAACTCAGACGAAGCATGAGTCTCGTAAAAGCTCCGCCGGCGTGTTTCCTTTTGGACTTTCACTCTGACAGTTTCCAAAGTAAACACCTTAAACCCAGGTCTAATGCAAATGTCACAACTGTGTTACTTAACTAAACCAATTAGTGACGACCAATTAACGACAAGGACCACATTCCATCAACACTAACCAAACAGACCATTAGAATGATAATGAATGTCCAGATTTACATTTCTTGAGAAATAAGGTCAATCCGATTACAAAATGTAGTTTTCCATCCAACCCAATTTCTTTTGGTGCCACTCCTAAATAAATGATAAATGAGTCATGATTAAATTAGACGAGAACCATTAGATGGTAAATGTTTGTTCTTTTTACTAAAGATTAGAAGATCCTTCCTTGAAAAAATGGAAGTAAGGAATTAGCAAAACTTATTTAGATTTTTACCTAATTCTTGCTGAGCTGACTAATTCCATTGTGATTCTAAATTCAGACAGTCTAGGAGCTGACTTTGGCCAGAATATCATGTTCACGGTAGATGAAGAGTTCCTTGTCGTCAATTTCTACCTTTGTGCCACCGTACTCTGGAAGGATTACTGCATCTCCAACTGACACTCCGACAGGGATATGATCTCCTTTCTATAATACACAATAAAAACAACATATTAGACCTTTGACCCTCAATATCGCATGTAACAGCAGTGGTCATTATACCTCGTTCCTAGCTCCAGGTCCAACGGCGATGATAGTCCCTTCCAGAACTTTCCCTTGTGCCTTTTCGGGTATGACAATTCCTCCTTTTGTTTTGGTCACGGCCTCTGCCTTTTGAACTATGACCCGGTCCAACATCGGTGTCAATTTACGGCTGAAGGTTTGGATCGCTGCTCTTGCTGCCTGTTATTACAAAATAGCCATACATTAGGTTCACAAAAGTTGTAAAATTAGTTTGTATTGGTTGGAAATTGCTAATTCTTACCATTTTTAGTAGTTCTGAGGTCGGTGGTGACTGTTGAGTGTCCTTTAGAGGTCAGTTGACAGGGTCAGTTTACCGGTAACTTTGGAGCAAAAGCACGAGGAGGATAGAGAGGGAGGAAGTGGACTTTGTGAACTTAAAATGAGCCAGGGGGGTGCGGGACTAGACAGAATTTTGAGCTCCTCATGAAAAAGTCCAAATTCCTTCTCGCATCTTCTCCGTGTTTTCTTGCAGCTGAGGTGGTTTGGCACTTTCTCAGGTCACGGGGTGGACGATTGCACCATCCATTTGGCAGAAGTTTCTGGAGATTTCAAGTGCCCTACAACCAGGATTTCACCCACATTCCTACCACATTTTTACAACAAAAGAGATGTACGGGGCGGTGGAAATCCTGTCCTAGGGGCCTCCCCACGTGGGTTTCGGGAGGCAATAAAAACCTCTGCCGGCATCCACCCTCATCGCTCTTTTTATCGACTCCCTTCCTTTCTTCCTTGCCGTGTGACTTGCCTTCCACTCTTGTGACTTTTGAAGTGACTGACGACTGGAACAGAACACAGTTGAAGCTACTAACCTTGACCTATCAACACTCAATGTAAGTCAGTCACAGGGTCATTAGGGTCATTGACTTGACAGTCACATTTTGATAGGTAATTGGGTTGTAATAACATTGTAACATTTGTATATCTAGATGTACCGCTTACCATTGTTGGCTCGTCAAGTAGCGACCGCTCGTGTCCATCCTGGAGCTGTGTCATCAGTGCTTTCAGCTTCATCGTACTCACCGCTCTCCTCTCAACGCAGAGGTTATGCTAAGGATGTCCGATTCGGTTCTGAAGTACGTCATCAAATGCTCCAAGGTGTGGACATCCTGGCTGATGCTGTTGCGGTCACAATGGGACCAAAGGTAACTTGTAATCCATATTTTTGTGTTTTCATGATTGGTATAGTTGTCTTTTATGGTTGTAGGGACGAAATGTAATTATCGAGCAATCTTGGGGTTCACCGAAAATTACGAAAGACGGAGTCACTGTTGCAAAGGCTATCGAGCTAAAGGACAAATTCCAAAACATTGGAGCCAAACTTGTTCAAGATGTGGCAAATAATACGAATGAGGAGGCTGGGGATGGGACTACGACTGCAACTGTCCTTGCTCGTGCCATTGCTAAAGAAGGGTTTGAGAATATTAGCAAAGGGGCTAATCCAATTGAGATCAGGAGAGGCGTGATGTTGGCAGTTGAGCAAGTTATCAGCGATCTGAAGAAAATGTCAAAGAATGTGGAGACTCCGGAAGAGATTGCACAAGTTGCTACCATTTCGGCCAATGGGGATACCAAGATTGGAAATCTTTTGTCTGAGGCAATGAAGAAGGTAAGGAGGCTAAAAGTTAGATTCAATGCAGTAGAGTTGAGGTGGCGTAATTGAATTTACAGGTTGGACGAGACGGGGTCATTACTGTTAAGGATGGGAAAACTCTGTACGATGAGTTGGAGGTGATTGAAGGAATGAAGATTGACCGTGGTTACATTTCTCCTTACTTCATCAATACTGCTAAAGGGGCCAAAGTGGAATTCCAGGACTCTTTGATTCTCTTTTCTGAAAAGAAAATCTCATCCGTTCAGTCAATCATCCCGGCTTTGGAATTGGCCAATTCTCAACGAAAGCCTTTGGTCATCATCGCCGAGGATGTTGACGGAGAAGCGCTTTCTACTCTTGTTGTTAACAGGTAAATACTTCTCCAGTCTCCTTTCTCTAAAACTCTCATTTACTAAGCAGTCTAACTAAAATTGAAACTGTACTTCAGAATCAAAATCGGTCTACAAATTGCTGCCGTCAAGGCTCCGGGGTTTGGTGACAACCGAAAGAACACATTGCACGACATGGCTGTTTCTTCTGGTGGAATCGTTTTTGGAGATGAGGCTGACCTTGTCAAATTGGAAGACGTTCAATTGAGCGACTTTGGACGCGTTGGTGAGATTGTCATTACGTAAGGATGACTGTCTTCTTCTGAAGGGTCAAGGAAAGCCAGAGGACATTGCCAGACGTGTTGAAGGACTTAAGGATCAAATTAAAGACACTAATTCCGAATATGAGAAGGAGAAATTGCAAGAACGCTTGGCACGCCTTTCAGCCGGTAAGCTTTGAATTCACAATTCACAAAATCTTAAACATTACTCCGGTCCCGGTTCTTTTATATTCACGATCAATTTTGCTCACTAGGTGTTGGAGTTCTCAAAGTCGGTGGTGGCAGTGAGGTCGAGGTCAACGAGAAGAAGGATCGAGTCAACGACGCCCTGAATGCCACACGGGCAGCCATTGAGGAAGGAATTGTTCCCGGAGGTGGCTCTGCTCTCATCCGGTGTCTGAAGGGTCTCAAAACCCTTGCAACATCCAACGCTGACCAAGCAATCGGTGTTGAAATCGTCCGAAAGGCCCTGAGACAACCATGCATCACGATCGCCCGGAATGCTGGCGTTGATGCTTCCCTAATTGCATCAAAGGTGGAAGAGTCAACTGATCCCAACTTTGGCTACGATGCCATGAACAACAAGTTTGTCAACATGATCGAGGCTGGGATCATCGACCCAACGAAAGTCGTCCGCACGGCTCTCATGGATGCAGCTGGAGTCGCTTCTCTCCTCACTACCGCTGAAGCAGTTGTAACTGAAATTCCCAAGGATGAAAAGGACTCTGGAATGGGAGGCATGGGCGGTATGGGAGGTATGGGTGGTATGGGAGGAATGGGCGGAATGATGTAAACTCAATATGTCCCTAAGTTTCCTACCATCATTCTCTAGATTGACAAAATGAGAAAATTTTTGTACTTTCTTCCTCGAATCCTCTCAAAGTAGCATTTAAGAGAGTAAAAATAAAAGTCATTTAGTGTAAAAAAAAAAGAAAAAAGGATACTGTGCAGCAGTTGGAATTCGTTGAGTCTGATTACTTGTCAGTGTTGATTTATTTCATTCACAATTCATTCCACGTAATTTGCAATGTCAGTCTTTGTTTCTTGTTTGAGTTGTGAGTTTGGACGTTGTCTTCTTAGCACCGACCTCCGCGTCCACGTTTCCGCTGGATTTTGCGAAATTCCACACAGTAGCGAACGTAGTAAGGTTCCTTTGCCTTGGGGGACAGTCGCTTCCAGCATCGAGCAGCTTGTTTTACGACAGCGACAATGGTGGGACATCCGCCTTCCTTTTGCTCTCGCTGCAAAAGAAAAATAAAAAATTAGTAACTGTTCTCTGTGACATCGGTGTATAAACGCTGCAGTGAAAAGCGATGGCTTACTTTAAGCATTTCCAGGAAATAAATCAGAAATGGAGCGATGGGCGTCTTCCGATTTCCAGCTCCAACGGGCTTCTTGAAATCACAACGTCGTCCGCGAGAAGTGGCATGTCGAGTTGAGCGACGAGCATGTCGTTGAGTTGACCGACGAGCACGTTTTGGAGCCATTAGTCGGTGAAAGGAAGTTTTCCCTGAAAAGAAAAATAAAAAGCAGTAGCTAACCTAAACTTACGTCCTTCCCACTCGACAGCTGGATTGTGACTGACGATGGAACGGAGCTTTTTCAATTTGGCTCGTTTTGTTTGTCCCTCGAGGTCAGCGACTTCTAGGAAGTTAGAAACTTCCGTTGCCAAGGCATATTTGCAAAGGTGAATGACCTTTGGATTTGTGTAATTCAGTTTTTAAAGGGTCTTCCTTTCCCAAGTTTTTTGGCCTGTTCTTCTTTTTTTAATCGAATTAATAGTTTTTTAGAGGGAGGACGAATCCCCATCCATTTTCTATAAATTAATTTTGAAGTTATACGAAAACGGTTTATAGCTAATATGCTTATCAAAATTCACGGCATTTTATTTAAAGTTATTCATGATCATTTCAGAATTGATTTACATGGGTGTAATTACTACTTCGTAATTTTGGGTGGCCAGCACGAGCCCATCTTTCGGCTCCAAGCTTGGAGTTTTGTCTGAATGCGCAAACGCAAAGTTGAAGTTTTGCACAAGAGCGGTGAGAAAGAGAAATGTGTTTGACGAGGCCAAGCTTTCCGCAGGGCAGATTCGCTTCCCAACACCTTACGTAATTGAAATGTATAAGTTATATAATTGGGGAAATCATACCGATCATAATCATACCAAAAGGAATCAACGCGTCATGCTTTCGGTAGTTCCCATCCGCATCCAGAAACCGTTCAGGACGAAAGTTAAACGGGTCACCCCAGTGTTCGGGACTATGATGAACTTCCCAAAGATTCGCCATTACGATCGTTTGTTTCGGGAAAGTGTATCCTCCTAGGGTAGTTTCTTGTAGTGTGCTGTGGAGCAAAGCCCCGGAAACGATTGAGCTCAGGCGAAACACTTCAGCCAGCGTGGCTTCAACGTATGGCATTCTACATCCAAAATATTAGTTCAAGAACATAAGTCGTTGTTACCACAACACAACTAAATGTGATTTACCTGGAGCGATCTGACAGATTTGGTAAATCCTTTCCAGCTACACTGATTACTTCTGCCCGAAACTTCGAGAGGATATTTGGATGATGGAGGAGGTATAAAATAGCCCATGATAAAGTTGAACTAGTTCTAAAGAATTAGCAATAAATCAAAAATCATGAATCGTTTTGATGACGCATTTCATTTACGTGTCAGATCCCGCGGTGAACAAATCCATTAATACGTGAACCAGATTATTCACTCCAAATCAAAAAATATATAAATGCTAGCTACACAGTGAAATGACAAGTTGATACTTACATCCCTCATCTTTGTAGAAACTCGAGCTACAGTCATCCGTGCTCAGGATTTCGTGCAAGTAAATGTCGATAAAGTCCCTAAGTTTGTCAGGGGAGTAGGATTTCTGTCTTTCTTTGGATGAAGCCTTCAAATACTTCTTTCATTTTACTGACAGCCAACTTCAGAGAATTGTAGCCGGACCACTCAGGCGCAAGTTTTGCTAGCCACGGCATGAACCTTTTGAAAAAATAATTAAATCACAACTTTTATAAATTAGCCAGGATCTCCTTACCAAACGGGTCCAGCAACTTCCGGTTCAATAAATCCCCTATAAAGAAAAATAACGAATTTTATTTTCAACATTGAAAGTTAAATTAAAAGGATTTACTCGTAGCATATCTTGTGCATGTACAGCGCTTCAGGGTCATCCAATGCATACTTCTTGCTAGCAACAATCGACCAAAGTGTGTTTATAACCCTGCAATCAGAAACATCAATCTTACGATATAATTCCAGAAATCCGTCCACAAATCTTACGAAATTTCAAACGTTTGCTTCAAAGAAATTGGCTTGTTAGCTTGGGTCCTGAAAGAATAAATTAATTAATGACTCATGACAAATTATATAGTGTCCTAAGCTTTTCAGAAATAGCTCCACAAATCTTACGAAATTTCAAACGTTTGCTTCAAAGAAATTGGCTTGTTAGCTTGGGTCCTGAAAGAATAAATTAATTAATGACTCATGACAAATTATATAGTGTCCTAAGCCAATTTCAATTTTACCTCAAATAATCAATCAAACGTTGCACCTCTTCGCGAATGGTATTTTCCAAGGACGTTTTACCAAATCCGAGCTCTTTTAGAACTTTCATGGTGAACCTTCGTTGTTCGTACCATGCAGGGCCCTGATTAAATGAAATTCCTGTGTAGTCAAAAATAGTAATTGGTACACTGCTGCTTCTAAGGTTTTGCAATAATTTCCTGGAGTTCATTATATTACCGTCGGGAGTGAGCGACATCGCGAGGACAGCTCGTGGTCTCCCTGCAAATGCGTCTTGACGGAAAGCTTTCCGTATAGACTCAATGTCATTTAAAATCACAACCCTAAATATATCCAATTGAAAAATATTGAGAATTTAGCTACCGTTTCAAAACTAAAACTAAAATTACGTGAAACTGCCTAGGGTGAGGCTGAAAATGTTTCCGTATTTTTTAGCAATTTTTCCATACTGCGATGGATGTTTATCCAAAAATGGCAAGTATCCAACTACTGGAAGTCCAATGGGACCTGGTGGAAACTTTCGTTGCTTGACGCAATACAAGCGATAGAGTCCCAATACAATGACAATGGAACTGAATAATATTCCAATGAACATCTTGGCTTTGGCACAACCAAGAAACAACTAACGCTGATTATTTGAAAAGCAGGTCATTTTATTAATAACATTGTAATAAACAGTTTGGAAGAATGCGTCGGTACCTCATTACAGAAACTGCGCTTCATTAACGTTTACGCAGAGTGTGTGGTCTTCATTGGGTTTTCAGATTTCGTAGCATGGGTTTAGACTCTGTCTTATGATTTTGTTGCCGTCATTCACCACAAAATGTTTTGAATTAAAATAATTTCCTTTTGGAAATGCGTATTTTTGGACATAAAGAGTACTTTAACTGGCTTTGGTTGGATGACTAATTCGGACTTTCCATCCAATGAAGGAAGTATAAGAGTCTTTGATTGACAACAAAATTGGAATTTGTATGAGCGAAGCCTAACCAAAGACACAAAGAAATTAGTCATGGCGGCAGTGACTCAGTGAGGCGAATCCTCTTTTCCTTTGAAAATACGACAAGGCTGCTATTTTCCTGGAAAGTCTGTCTTCCTTCATCCAGGAAGCACTTTGGTGTGTGAGTTCAGACGATCCAGACATTTCTGCTAAGTTTATTGACCTCGGCTTGCGCTTGGGTTTTATAAGTGAAGTTCAGGTCATCATGATTTTTCTTGGCAAATCGAATTTTATTTCTGTCTAACTTTAACCAAGCAGTCTTTCAATAATTAAATTAATGCAGCAAGAGTGTATGGATATGCAAATATAAAATAAATTAGGTTCACTTAGTTAATGACACAAAGGAAGGCAGAGAAATGAATAAGGAAACCTGTACAAATCAAATGTTAGACGAAGAGTCAAGGGAATGTGGAGATTGAATTTTTATTTCATTTGACTTGGAACGAATTTGGTAGCAGTAGCAGTTACAAGCATTGCGTATCACAGAGTATCATAATCACATAATTTGGAATTAGTTTTACACTCATTTGTGGTGATTGTGTGGTTGATGGTGTTAGGATTCAGCACATTCGACCACCTCCAGTTCCACCACGGCTTTTGATGTGTTTCAGTTCTGCGCAGTAGCGCTTGCGATATTTGTCTCGTTCCGCTTCTGACAGTTTGTACCAGCAGCGTCCAGCTTCTTTGGCAATAACGGTGATCTTTGGGCATGCCCGTCCCTTTCGCTCCTTCTGTGCCTTCTGGAATACACACAAAGGAACGTATTAGCTACACGAGTTTGCGAATACAGGACCAAATACAAAATGAACAAGTAATAAATATTCACCTTCAACATCTCCAAGAAGTAGAGAATGAATGGTGCAACTTGGACGTTTCCGATTCGCAGCGCCAACAGTTTTTTTAAAGGCACGGCGTCCAGCGCGAGGTCCGCGGCATCCAGATTGAGAGCGGCCTGAGCGAGAACGGGAACGAGAACGGCGGCTCCGTTTGGCTAGATTGGTGTCACCCAGACTTGGTTTTCGTTGACGTTTTCGGTTTAGCACTCCTCGTGTCAACTTCGAGACTGGACTCTGAGATGCCTGATGTCGAGTGGTCTTGGAACGAGAACGGCGGGAGCGGCGACGTGACCGACGAGATCGGCGGCGGCTTCGTTTCGTTTGTTTTGCTTGGCGTGGAGCCATTGTGGCCACAATGGGTCGAATTTAGTCAAACCACAAAAAAAATTTAAAAAAAAATAAAGTTAGAAAAGAGGTGTTGTCTGTTTGACGTCGAGAAAGGAAGTGAGATGACTTTGTTCTGTTTGCGCGCCTTTTATACCCTGTTGACGTTGCCATCTCATCCGAAATGTGGCAACACTGTGCGCCAGCTGATGCGCGGCTGTAAAGGTGAATGACCTTTGTTTGTTTTCTTTCAATATAAAAATAAGTAATATTTTTACCTTCAATCACTTCGATTTGCAAAGATAAAAGTGAAACAATTCAATATAAATTGAAAATCGCTAATGCATAACCGGCATAAGCAGATGGCAGTGAAGTGTCCTAAAAAAAAATAAAGTTAGAAAAGAGGTGTTGTCTGTTTGACGTCGAGAAAGGAAGTGAGATGACTTTGTTCTGTTTGCGCGCCTTTTTATACCCTGTTGACGTTGCCATCTCATCCGAAATGTGGCAACACTGTGCGCCAGCTGATGCGCGGCTGTAAAGGTGAATGACCTATGTTGGTTTTCTTTCAATATAAAAATATATAATATTTTTACCTTCAATCACTTCGATTTGCAAAGATAAAAGTGAAACAATTCAATATAAATTGAAAATCGCTAATGCATAACCGGCATAAGCAGATGGCAGTGAAGTGTCCCCATCATTTTCATTTCCGGAGCTGAGCTAAAACTGTTTCTTTCCTTTCTTCCCGGGAGAAAGTCTCCACACTCAGATTTCAGTTCAGTCGCCCTTCAACTTTCACGTTGTTCGGACGGATTTTTGCCAAGCTTCCCTGCGGCGTGCATCCAACCTCACTCCTCCTGTTTACAAGATTTTGAAAGTTAAAAACAAAATATGATAAGCGTAAAGCTTCAAGCGTGAATGTTCTCAGAGTAATCTATACAATGGAGCAATTGAAGAGACCAGATTGGTAAAAATCATTTATTTACAAACATTTTATTTACTAAAGCACTGATCTGTGTTAGATATAGTCACTATATTTGAATTTAAAGTTTCTACACGAACAATACACTTATTTTTCAAAAGCGTATCGTATGTGAATGTTTAAGAAAGTTCCCATATGGAGCGCGTCCTTGCTTTCACTTATCTTGTCTGGTGGTGGGGCGTGAGAACTTTCTTCCACCTGTGCCCACAAATTCTCAAATTCAATTATTTTTTCTATGAGCATAAAAATGGTTCACTGAAATACAGCAGTTGAAATAAGTTCAGCGGTGCGTAGTTATGAATCAAAAGTAGAACCAGTCATGTTTAGGTAATGCTAGATGGATATGTTTTCATTGGATTGAAATGAAAGATTCGGCCTTGGTTTATGACGTCGCGAATGGTGACATTGGGTAAAAGTGACTGTTAGAGCTGTACTTTACGAGATCAAACGAAGGGCGAATAATTCTGTGAAGCATGGATAGGACACAGAGAAAATTTAAATTGAATCTATGGTAGCGCAATAAGTTTAAAGTGGGAGATGGTGGAACCTGATATGCCCCCCAAGAAATAGGGTTTGCGAATAATTCTGAAGCATGGATAGGACACAGAGAAAATTTAAATTGAATCTATGGTAGCGCAATAAGTTTAAAGTGGGAGATGGTGGAACCTGATATGCCCCCCAAGAAATAGGGTTTATTCAAATTCTTCTGTACTTTCTCTGGATTGGTTGGAATATTTGATGGAAGCTTGTCAAGTATCCTCGGGTGTCAAGAACATTCTTGGGAGCAGAGTGAATATGATGGATTGAAAGGACTACATTCGGCTCCTCGAAGATGAAGGCGAACACCGTGGAAAATTCAATTTATGACAAGGCGCACCGGCTCTCTCCCTCTCTCTACACGCCTCCTTGACCTTACACATTGGCGTCGTTTGGTAATCCAAGTTGCAGAAACGTACTTACTGTTCATAAAATGAAAATTAACTCCGACAACTTCCAGAACCAATGACAATTTTATTCTCGTAACATTCTATTTCAATTACATTTTCAGACTTAAAGACTAAGAGCATAGTAGCACATGCTTAAAATAAAGGTAGGCCATTGCAGTCACACTGGCAGTTGATTCCGCTGTCATGTCCACCGTCATAACCTCCCCTTGCCTGTAGTCCACCCCCCATAAGATCATGTCCACCAAACTGTCCAGGTCCATCCCCTTTTGGTGTATTTCCACCCGACTTTCGCTGAGGTCCACCCCCCTTTGGTTTAGGGGGTGGTGGTGGCCCACCTGGCTTTCGCGGAGGTCCCCGCTGACTTGATTTACCGCCTGACCCACCTGACCTTGGCGACGGGGCATCGTCACAGCCGCCGTCCTGGCATCGCTTATTCCGTTGCTCTGGGTCTCCATCTATATCTTCAATCTCGTCACGTGGTCCTGCGCCTGCCCCACTCATGAACGGGCTACCGACGTCGAATGGAGAATTTAGCTGCGCATGAGTGATCCCTGATACACGAAAGAAATATGTAATTTCATTGGATTAATTATTTCTTTACTTTGTAGGTAACTTACAAAACAAAGTAGTGGTAAAAACGATTAAAATAAACCCCCGGTATTCCATGGCGGACTCTTGTAACGTGATGACGATGGAGTAACTCCCGTACGATACAGTTTCAAGTCTCTTTTATAAACCGAACGATGACCTAGCTCGTTCCTAGAACAATGGAAGACCATAATTTCGACATTAGAAAGTAATACGTGGCACAGTAACATTAGATTTGGATTCATGGAAAGTGAAAGTTTCTTTACCATTGAACTAAAAGTGAAACCGATATTTAAGTGTCTTGCGCATTGTCTAAATGTGTGCGAAAGTGTCATTGAAGTTTCAATTATAACTGGATTTTATTAGGATTTCATGGACTTATTATTTAAACCAGAAACTTTCCAAACAAGACTTACAGAAAACAAGTAACAGAAAATAAATTGGAATTTTCAAACTTGGCCTAAACATGCAATTAAATATCAAATTAAAATTACAACAGACATTCAAATATAATTTCGTCTTTACCATGCATGCTTTAATAATATAGTGGAACGCTGATATTGCTTCCATCTCCGCTAGAAACTAAAGGTGTGTCTAAGAGCGTCGCGACCCTTCAAGATTGCATTCAGACAAAGGCAGTATTTGGATGACACTTCCATTGATGAACCCTTCATTTATTTCCTCCTCTGCCTTTCATTTTATGAATCCCTAACGAGATTCTGTGTAGAGAAAGCGATCTTATCCAAAGGGAAAGGAGATACTGCCTGCTGGTTCCTTGAAATAAATCTCCAGTGGAATCTTTTTCTGAGTACCCTTCATTTCCTTAAGCGTCAACCACGTCAGATTCTGGCACATTTAGGGCCGTGTGAGATGCGTGTTTTTACAAGTTTTCACGCCTGTTCGAGTGTAAATGGAATTGAACTATGACATTTCCTCATGTCCCGAACAAATCCAGCAGTGCTACTCTAGTGCACTCTAATGTACTATCCCACATTTATTCAAGTCTCGTACCCAGTTTTCCTTTAACAAACTATACCCCTTTTGATGAACACGTCACAAGGACTTTATTTGAACTTACCTTTCGCCTTAAAAACGGAGGAGATACACGTTAAATATCGGAATTCTTTTGAATTTGTGATCAAAGTTTGTTCAAAATTTATTTTCAAGAAATACTCCTTTGGGTTCATTGATTTTATAAAGCATCGTCGTCCATACGCCCGGAAGTGTTTGGTAGAGTTCTTAGAAGTTAATTGAATGTTGTTGATATTGCTGTCCATGGTGCTAAAACTTTCCGTTCCTGCCTGACTATAAATTAACTTGTATAGAAAAGTAAATACTTTTGTGAGACGCGAAGAAAGTTTTTAGGTTGGAGAAAGTTTATTACAGTTTATGGGCGTATGACGGACTCCCTTTAACATAGTTTCTCCACTTCCTCATAATGGAATTTTTTTATTATACGACTTTATTAGAATGCTGCTGCTGCTGACAGTAGTGGTGGAAGAAGAGGAATGGCGTCGTCGTTGGTGATGACGAGGAATAAGAGTGGGATTAATTTAAATGCAATGGGACTTTCACTTTCCGCTGGATTTTGGATCTTCCCTCTTCTCTGCTTCCTTTTCACGACCGTTTCCTGGGCTCAGGTGTCTTGGACCCCGATCTACGTGGACACGTCAAGTGAGTCTTTTATCTAAATATTTTAACTTTCTATTTCCTCTAATGGAATCACTCTAAAATTAGAACCAGCAGAACCCATTCTAATAACAGTACATAATGAGAGTCCCTTTCATGTTTACTACCAACTGTGCTATTTTGCAAATTACTTTTTCGAGAGCTTTTTCGGCCTTTTACAAAGTTTATATAACCCCCATTTCATCTTTGCCAGCTTCCATAGATCTAAAATTAGCGCGCTTTAAAAATTACATAGCTAGGATAATTTTTTTGTAGAGCGTAGCCTTACATCACGGGAAGCTTTAAGACCCTTCAAATACCTTTTCGAAAGCTTCCTTTAAAGAAGATTTATTAGAGAGCAAACGTGGTTGTCTAGAACAAAGAAAATTATGGATATTTCCGTCTCTCTTCCACTCAAAAGATCTAGCCAGACGTCGAGGAAGAGCGGAGAAGCCCCGTTCGTTAAAATGCTTTCTCATTCGTCCTGCCCTCCTTTTTCTTCCTATCCTCTACTTTGAGTTTTAACACTTCTTGGGCTCTCGACGAACTCCCGTTGGAAATGGAACAAGTCGACGTGAACTGACGTCACTAACTTTCTCTTGGAAGAGAAAGTGGAAGGATATGGACGAGAAAATAAATAGAGATCCAATAGAGGCACAGAGTTTAGTACGACCAAGGGAAAAGGCAGAATGAAATAGAAGAGGACAATCAAATCTGAGTGACTCATACGTGTAACCCAGTTTATAACTTCCGACGACAATCTTTCAACGAGGGTAAACATGCTCCTACACACTTCCCGTTTTCCAAGGGATTCACTTTCCTGAAGAGAAAGTTTCATAAAGAGAAAGTTGGATAAGCGTAATTTTAGGTAAATATAGCCCTGAAAGAGCTCCCTGTTTTGTAACAATCTGGACGCTGAAATCTCTGCTACGTACACCTAGCCGAAATCGATTTTTAGGGAACTTTGTAAATAAACAATATAATATATATATATATAAATGTAGTGGATTCCCTCTATCTTTCCAGATCGACTGGATCTCTGGACTCTAAAGGAGACGGGCTGTGGATGTCCCGAGGATCAAGGATCCACGAAATGCGCCTGTTGTGTAAAATCCGGATGCCTCTGCTCATTCAATCACAACAAGTGTGCTCAGTGCGGACTTGAAGAATCTTGTCAGCGATGTAAGTCCATATTCAAATTCTGTTTGTTCTTCAAGAGCTATTGAGAGAGAGCCCTTTGTCAGGGTTTCTAGGGTTCTGAGGCGGCTGGGATAAAAAGTGACGCCGTTGACCTCAGGGTTAAAACGAATATCATATCTCCCGTCTTCCTCGCTCTCCAGCATCCCACTTGACTTTGGATAAAGTTGATGGGAATGCTGAGTGCTTACATTTATTATTTAGCCCTAAAAAGACTGACTTGTCATAAATCAAGTCAGGGTTTCCTTTTACTTTCACCGGAACCACAATGCAATTTCCCCCTTCCCTCAATTTTAAACAAAACGTAAAAGCAGGCGGTGACAACTTGCTCCCTAGTATCCACTTTAGAAATCAGAGACCAATATCCTTATATCAACATGTTCAGCCAAAGAGATTGGACAAATGGGATATCATGTGTCATGTCGGATTGAGCACCCATTCTCACACGTGTTAGTCTGTACGGGAGAGAATGATAAATTAGGGTAACAAAGATGCAAGAACTTACACTGTGTATGTCATAAATAAAACATTCTGTGGGTTTGAGTCAATCTATAACAACCAAATACTAAAGTGGATTTGCACCATCAGACTTATGACAAACGAGATTACCCTTTGGATTCAATTTTCAAATTTGAAGGGCCATCAAATCATAAAATTAAATTCAACGCTCCATTGCATTATTCCTGTAAACGTGTTTCTTTGCACGTTTTTATTAAAATAAAGCTCTGATACTAATGTAATTTGCATGTGGAGAAAGGAAACTAGAAAAAATGAAAGCCCCCAAAGAGCAATGTTTTCTCTCAGAATTTATTCTAGTTTTACACATTTGAATTCTGGAAGAGTAACGACTCTCGGTTTTCCAACAGAAGAAACCTCTCTTGACTAAGAATTTAATAAAGGAGTGACATATTTTATGAATCTACATATAAATTACATGGAGGAGTTCGACAGTCATGAGAGGATGGTCGAAATGCAAGTGTGCCTTTCTTGGTGTGTGTCTGTCGGCTCCTCCTTTCCCCGCAGACTTTCTCCTTTTGCGAGTGTAACAATGATGATAATCCAGTTATTACAGTCTCTCCGCTTCCACCGAGTGAGGAATTTCATATTCTAACCAGTGGCATTGCAATGAAATGTGTGTAGAGAAAATAATATAATATGAAAGGAAATGAGTTTTCTTTTGAGTCTAGAGGGTATACGTCGCAATATAAATTCATTTCCCATGTTTCCTTTTGTTTTCCCAAGTTTCGATAATATGGAAAAAGTCTAAGGAGACATGCTCCTTTCAGGAGCAAGATTAATTTGGAACATCTTTCTTGACGAGGGATCGTTTCCTCAAGTACACACCCACTGTGTCATTCAGATGCAGAAATGAACCACTGCAAGCGATGACGTTGATACGGATCGTGGATTTAATCCTCATGGTCCTTTGTCTTTTATGGAACAATGAAATGGGAAAGTTACCCTCTCGTTGAAAAAATAAATTGTTAGACTTAGCGCCTTTCTTAAGCTCGCTGCTATGCTGAAGGAATTATGGACATTGCTAAGTAGGGGATTTTCATTGAAGAGGCGGACGTAGTTAGCAATTGAGCACCACCGAGGAAAGCTACTGGGACAATTAAAATCTGTAAAGAAGAGGATTAATCACGGTCTGTGGGTGGAGTTAACAACAAGATGCTCTCAAGTCTAAAGCTCTATCTGGGGAAAAGCAGTTTCTCAGATCTCTTCAAAGATTACTCCATACTGGGCATAAATTGAAAAGTTTACTTTGGCTTCCAGCGACTAATAACGTGAACGCTATTTCATTTAACTTCCGGTTTCTCATAATAAGCAAGCTGCTTAAGATGTTTCTCAGATCTCTTCAAAGATTACTCCATACTGGGCATAAATTGAAAAGTTTACTTTGGCTTCCAGCGACTAATAACGTGAACGCTATTTCATTTAACTTCCGGTTTCTCATAATAACCAAGCTGCTTAAGACCACACAGAAAATAAGAACAACAATGTTAATAACAGGGTAGGGATACAAATTCTGAAGCGGAGACCAACCTTTTGTGATTATATTAAACGTCTTTCATTATTGTCTAGTTTCTTTTGTCTCCTCTTGGATCCTATCATGTTTCCTCCATTGTCTTACCACAAGCCAAGCACACAATAAATTATTAGACAGGAATTTTCGATCAAATGAATAAGGAAAGTTTAGTTTTACGTCTGTCTGTAAGTGTAGCCGTAGCTGTATGTGTAATAATACAATATCCACTCCACCAGAGCAATATGTTTGGAGTGGTTGGAAGCCATAAGAATAAAATGAAATGAAAATGGGGGATATTTGACGAGAAGAACGGCATAGATTATATAAATTGGGTTCTGAGAATTGGGAACCATATTTTGGCTGAGTTGGCTAAGGTTTGTTATGCAAACTGGGACAAACGCCAGTTTTGACTGAAAATCAATATGGCGTGCTGTTAATCTAAAGAATTAATCATGAAATACAGGTAGGTTTTTTTCCCGGTGACGCAGCTTTCCCCGTGTTTTTCTATGATTCATTCAGAGTGAAATCATCACTTAAAGAACTTCTTTACACCGAACTATCGTCAACAAAGCAATAATATCACGCAAGGGGTTCTAATTAAGTCAGTGACAGACGTGCTTTCGTTCTGTCATTCAAAGACAGTTTCATTTCACGGTAACGAAATACCGTGTTTAATTTAGCATGTGTTTCCACATCCTCAATGTTGAATTTTGTATTAGACCCAGACGCATGTCGCAGTTGTCACATCCGAAACGACACAGGGAAGATTAATTGAAAATAGTGTTTACAATTAATTGATGTCATGCGGTTGTTTACTTACAAACGACAATTCATTTAGGAGCCTTGCTCTTATACTAACTGTGTACCATAAAACAAGCGGCTTGCGTCAAGAGATGTTGAGATTGATTTGGACTTTCACCAAAATAATATTAAACTATTCTAATTAAGTTCTCCTGAGGTGCCATCGCCACAGATCTGGTTTTGAAATAAAGTCGTTTTGTACTTCTAAGACCATTGTTCTTATCCAGTCTGGCCATTTGAGTCTAATCTGTGAAGAAGTTGGGGAAGTGGAACTATGTGAGGCTTCATTTTCTATTCTGCTCTTATCCATTCCTGCCAGCACCGCCACCGTCGCCACAGTTACATAAATTGCCAAACTTCGTACACTGAATACTTAACGAGAAAGGCTGTCGACTATACCAACTGGAGAAAGGAGGGGACAGCAGGACATGACAGAAAGCATCGGATGTAATGTCACTCCGAATCTTGTTCCCTTCTATGCATCTTCAAACCCACATTCCAAGTAATGTCAGGCACTAAAATTTTACAGTGTTTAAAATACCCCATTGTCAACAGAGTGTGCGTGAGAGTGCACGACGATCACGGAAAATTATACGGCTCCGTGTGTAGTATCGAAATTACAGGTTTTGAGGTTATGTCATCCTGTACAGTGTATCACCCATCTAATGGCATGGAACGCCAAAATCAATTTCATAACTGAATGGCTTTCCCTTTTCCAATTTAAAATTTCACTTTCGATTTTAGAGTTATAGGTAGTGCATGACCCAAGGGCAACTAAAATGACAGCTTGGTGACTCTTCAATCATATCGTCAATCTTAATATATGTAGAGCACTCAACGATGCATACTTTAGTGTTTTGCTTTCAACGCATGCGTTGAACGGCATGCATTAAACTTAAATGTTTTGATAAAAAGATGCCAGTTGTAAAGTTATTTTAACTTATAACAAACTCTGAAGTAGCTCTGATTTTAATCCTTACAATGGACGTAAATTCCAGCATCTTTGAAGATTACAGTTCGAGTTGGTAAATCAAAACGTTTATGGAGGGCTTTGAAATGATGCCAGAAAATGTCAGAGGACAATGAATCAAAAGCCACAAAGGAAATATCAAGAGCAAGGAAGGAATTAAGTAGAGAAACAAGAAGAAAGCACGGCGCAGAGAATTCTTTTTTTGTTCAAACTCCATGACGAGATGTAACTTCAAAACCATATAGGATAACACAATAATCTCGATAAGAAAAAATGGAGAGAAATTTTTTCCATTGTGTTCCTTCTCGACATAATCGATCCGAGTTTCCGGCATGAAGTTTGACAAATTCGGATTTTTCTTTGGAAGTTCTAGAGATTATATTTTTCTATTGATTCTTTCTCCGTGAGAAAATAGCGAATCATGAGATTTGTGGATGTAACCCCACTGTATGTTCACGTACAGCCAATTCCTTGAAGAAAGAATTCCATAGCTTCATATCTCAGATTTCAAAAGAAAGCTCAAACGTATTGTTGCCAAATAATCGGATGTTGTTGCGGAGATATGAATGGAAGGATACAAAAGTTGATCGTAATAATAGAGAAAGTAGTTAACAAAGTAAACGAAATTGCCTTGCTTTTCCTTTTTGTATCCTACCTTCCGGCCCGGGGAACTCAAGTTTACTTCCTTAACGGGTTTTCATTTTCCGCTGTCTAATAACTTTTCATCCAAAGATAAACTAGCGTCATATAAAATATATGGGATCTCGACGGTGCGTGGAACACTTGTAAGGAGAATCGAAATAGGAAAAGTGTTCCAAAACACGCAAAATTATATGAAACTATTCACAACAACAAATTCTGGGGCACGGATATCGCACATGTACCATGGAAGTTTAACCTATTTCCGATATATATGGGTGTGCAAAAAGTTTTTTAAGGACATGGAGGCATGGAAATTGTGGTTTCGCTAGGGAAAGTTCTCACTTGTTTCTGATCTTTTTTGGCTCTTCAGTAAAGGAGGCTGGACCCTACTGGGACCTCCCCGTTATGATATCAAAGTTTCCATTGGAATGGCTCTATTCTAAATGGTCCCATTTTTGGTCGTTGAATACGTCTCTATTTATTCTCAGTTTTGGAGGTCCGACTTTACGATGCAAAAGTTTTAGCGGAGCCGAACTTTGTGATTTTATTTCTTTCCGGCTCATATGAGTTGAAGTGAATAAACGATAAGTCCAAAAGCTTTTCTTTGTGGTGAAATGTTCTTTGGGAATTTTATATGCGGGTAAAAGACAGGAGTCCAATTTGGCAACCAGCATCATCGTGTGCGATGGATAAGTTCCCAGCATTCATCCAGGAAGGAAATTGTTTCCGTGAATGGTTCCAGCAGGAGTAGTCAGGAGTTCAAGAGGAATTCCGTCCCAGTGAATTCCCACAGTGGGCCCTCACTAACCAATTGTAATTTCTAAAAGCGAGATCCGAGTGAAAGTTTTTGCTTGCTGGTGTGTGCGTGTGTCTTATGGGAAATCTCATCAATTAAGATTCCTTTTATACTTCTAGTTTGCAACACAACCATTTCATCCCGAGTCGTCGCATCAAAGTCGGGGCTCTCATGGGTTCAAATCAAGTCCCCGGTCCTAGAGGGACCGACGCTTTGCTACTGGAGATTTGAAAGTGCCCCAGGTCAACGGATTGAAGTCCAGATCCATCGCCTGGTCGCTGTCGGAACTTTTGACAACTCAACTCAAAAGTAAGTAACTGCCTCCTATTATTTCTATTGAGTTACCATTTGCGATACCAAAATAAATGGTTCACCACCACTTTCCAAAACGTATAACTTGTAAAGTTTTCACTTTTTACAAGCTAAGGCGTGACGTTTGGAATCCCTCGTCCCCGCGCTAGGCTCGTGCTTTCTAACTTTTGGTAAAGAACAGTGAAGCCGAGAGTGAGACTTTGATACCATTCTCCCTTAAAATGAAAGAATATAGTTTTGGCACGTAGAAGTTTGCACTGCTCTAAGAAAAGTTAAAGGGATTCCGCTCCGGTCAAAAAGAGGAAATTCCCTTATGTTAGGATTACTGACTAGGGTTATTGATGCGAACCAAGTTTCACAAGAGTCCCAGTGCTAATGACCTTTCCGGAATGAATGGAGTCCTTTTCCTGGATAATGGACTTAGATTTCCCGCGGGTCAGGCAATAGGACGACGAAGCAGCGCGCCAAATGCATCCGGAAGAGTTCAGAATGTCGCCCCCAAAGGACTCACTCCAACGCAGCTTCCATGCAAATAAGGTTTCTCCCTAGATGACAATTTCAATTTGTCGCGCAGTGGTTTGCACAGGGTACCTCGCAACGTGTACGAGGTAGAATTTTCCTATACTTTGCCTTGAATGTTACGAAACAGGAGGAGGATTACAAATTGCTTTCTAACTTGCAAATTCGCGTAGACACTGACAGATATACGCCTACTTTCATTTGTATAACAGAGAAGAGCTTCGCTTCGGAATTCAGGTTCTGTTTTTCGCCGCCGGGCCGTGGGTGTCATCCGATTGTACCTACACCAAGGAGACGCCATTGTTCTCATTTCCAGCAACGGAAATAATATCGTGGTGTCAGAGTTTGTCAAAATTGCAGAGTGGGTTAAATTAATATCCTTTTTGGCTTTCTGTTGTCAAACTGAAATGAGCTAGTCAAAGTTGACACAAAGATTCTACGAACCCATGTGATTGGTGAAAGTCTAAAAGTGAAAGCATATCAAAGGGCTCTTCAAATGAAAACTCGCTTATGAGGAAACCCTTGTGTGTTTGAATTTATAGAAGTCTTTTTCTCTGTGAGTCTGATTCTAGTGGAAATTCAGAGGAAAGCCGAAAATGCCCAGCGACCCAAATAAACTCTAGATTTCGAATTCCAATTTAATTCTCTTTTCAACTGCTTTTCCCTTTTTTGGAAAAGCTCCGGGGGATGCACATCCAAAACTTTCAATTGGAGTGAATCCTGGGATGAATTATAAGTAGAGGAGTAGTGTAGGAGCAGCATGTAGACAGAATACGTAGGAGACCATTCCATTAGGTGTGGTTCTTGTACTCCATTATTGTTTGACTTAACTTCTTCATTAGTGTTTGAACAGGATGCTCCTGCCTCCTTTGTGTAATTTATTTCCTACGAATATACACGCCACACTACCTCCAGTGGTAGGTTAGGTAGCAGTGTGCTAATAAATTTTTATTTGCCGAGAGCTTTCCAAACATTTCAATTGTTTGTTGGACCTTGGAAATGTTATTAACATTTCACTTGAGCTACTGCGTGAATCATTTGGCCCGTTTACAAACATTAATTATCCAATGAGTTAATTGGCAGTATTATTTTTCAAATTACTAAAATCCAAAAGGCAAACATAATTTCAAATGCTTAGAGTGGAAACAGTTTTACCTTAGAGTAGGGAAGTCCTTCCCTAGTCTAAGAGTTTTACAAACTTTTCGTATTCAATATCCGAGGTCATTGACCATAAATTAGGCTTTCGAACACACGCCACTTTCTATTTGTCTAACCAAGTTGACAAAGCGTTTCATTTTGCATATAATTCCTATCCGAATCCCACTATCAAAGGAATTAAAATATTGAATCATAAAACCCCATTTAGCACTTCTTCAAGTGAAAGCATCCCGGAATCCGACGGTTACTGAAAAGGGATATGATCCAAGTGCTCAAAATCCATGAAATTGGATGGTTCCACTACTAAGGAATTCAGCTCTTTCCAAGTGCTTACGAGGCCGTGAATAAAGGAGCTTAAGAAAGAGTAGAGAAATCACTCAAGGCTGAGGCATCATGTCGCCTCTGTGAGGAAGACATTTTGGGATCGCAGCAGCTAGCTCCTTTGTCAACATGAGTAACACCTCTCCAAAAGAAATATGCAAGTAGATCTGAAGGGGATGTCCTTTTGAAATTACGCTCTTCGTCTCCCAACGAAAATTGGTTTATAGTCCTTCTCTCTGGTGTCGCTCCATGTGTGTAAAGAACGACTGGGGTTTGTGAAAGAAGTGTGTGCTTCCCTCCATCTTGAAAAGACACGCACACGTGGGTTATTGATGATGTGAGTTCCGACAAAGGATCCTTGATAGAGTCACTACTTTCATCCCAAAGACGCCGAGTGTGTCCCTTAAATGAGAAACTCCTGTGAATTATTGTGACGTGGTTGACAGAGGAGACCAGGGAGACTCATCGTCGTCGACACATTCCAATGTCGCCTGGAGAAAGCACAGCAGATCTATAGAGAAAAGCTTTAAGAGATTCCTCTGTCCCTCCTGGCTTAAGGTTGTGACCACCGTGTTGGATTCGCCGCTGGGAAAAGCTTCTGTTGTGTGGAGAGAAAGCGATTTGAACTCTGTCCAACTTTCTCTGTGCACTTGGGTTAATGGTGAGCTATGCGGATGGGCTAGCAGGAAAAGACTCCAGGGTTATTAACGTAATAACGCCAACTAGACCATAAAAACAAATTCAAAGGAAAATAAAATGGAGTTTTCATGTTCACCAAAGTTAAAATTTGAGAAACTGCATTCTCAAGGAGTAGCAGATTTCTTCCATGCAATATATTTCAATTAGGCTCTTGTCCTTGTCCATTGACGTCAACTTTTATTATACGATTATCACCAGAAGTTATCCACATGTACAACCTCAACGTCAGGATCACCATTGAATGGATGCACCCATCCACATCCCCAACGACCTTCACTTTCAGAATAGCTGTGATCAAAGGAACTAATGAATCCAAGATGTCGAAAAACAAGGTGTGAACTTATGAGAAGTTTCCCGTTTCCGTTTTGGCATTGACTGCAATAATCCTTGTATCTTCCACGAAGACAGTTTTGCAAAATGATGTCCGAAGGGTCTGTCAGCTTGGGATCAAGTAAGGCACTGATTATTGACTTCACGACGTCGTTTCTCAAAACAATTCCAGCACCGCCGGTGGCAACAAAGAATCCGCAATATGGAGAGACTGGCTCAGTCGTTATTTTGCTCAGGGTATGAAAAAACCAGGCCCATTTGTTCGGGCAGAGTTGAAAATCGTCTTCATGGATCATAATCCAAGTAGTTTCTGGAGACTGCATGAAGACATAGTTGAGGGCTGCTGCAACGTGAAGGCGGAGCTTGGCAATGCTAGTCGGGTATGATGTCACATTAAGACTTGCTAGAGCTTCCGAGCCCTGAACAAAAGAGACGTAATTGTTTGACACGGTGTTTGCTTCCATCATGATCTTGAGGCCATTGAAAATTAAGTTAGCATTCGTTTTGTTGGCATATGAGATCGGGTAGACGTGGAGGTGGTCCTTATAAATTAAATTCTTGGAATCCTTCGGAAATTGGTCCAGGAGAGACTCCAGCGTGCTTGATAAATAGCGTGGGTTTGAATTTCGAGGCACAGTTGGAACCGCAATGGCGAGTCGAGGGATTTTCCCAGTTTCAATCACAGATTCTCCATCACTTAGTGATACGTTTCGTATTAAAAGTAAGGCACTGACTAGCACCATGAATACAAAATAATAGTGTCTAGTTAAACCTACGTGTCTTAAATTTTCATAAACTTTGGCTGAACTTTGTGTTAGGGTTATGCTATTGTCATTGTTGTTGGCCTCTAGAACTTTAGGTTTTAGGATTAAAAGAATAGTAGCAGATGCAAGGGACAGTATACTGGAAAAACAGTTTTCCTGAAGGATTATTACTCCTAGGAAGGAATAGCTTATGCTTCCAATTAAAAATATATTAACTGCTCGGATAAACTTGAAGTGCTTTTGTGATAGGGCCCAAACAATTGTAGGTAGCGTGAAATGAAACAACCCGGAAGAACAATCATGGAATAAATGGGACACCCAGAGAGCTCTACTTTCTACTACGTAGAACAATATGGAAGAACTTATTAAACTAATAATTACAAAGATCAGGTACGTTAGCCCTATGAAAGATACAAAGCCTCGAGTAGGAAATGCTATCTTTGCCTTAGAAAAATAGACAGCGAGTACGAAAATATTCAGCATATCAGATGACACTGTTTTCCAGCTTTGTGTCAGGAACGGTGACATGAGGATCGGCAGGAAATTGAACCGTCGTAAAAATTCAAAAGGCGAGTAGCAACGTCGTAGATCAAGACATTGTTGGAAGAGATGGCTCCCCACAAAGGCCACAGAAAGGATGGTTACATAAAATTTATTCTAAAAAATCAAAGATTCAGTCAGAAAAGTGACAGTAGCATAATATATGTTAAAGCAGGAAGCTTACAATTCCCATTCTCGTACGTGCCTTGTTGTCTACTGCTTCAGCACTTTATTACTGCCTGCTATGAACCTTTTCCTTGAAGAGTTCCATGAAAATATGACGTAGCATAAGCAAGCACTAAGCGTCGAAACACTTTGTAAATGAGCCCACAAAAATAGAGGTGTAAGCTTATAGCGTGACTAAACAAACTTTTTTCCGTCGATTGACGACTAGCAAATGGTCTCTGAATTTGTTTTTTATCTTTATCACAAGTGTGTGGCCTTCTGCTGGAGCTCTTGGAGCGTATCCAATTTTGGGGAGAAGCAATGACAATGCCTTCCCAGCCCCGATACATCTCCCTATCCCGCTGACCTCGAAATCCTAATCCGGTTTTGCTAAATTCATTTGGATATGAGTCCCGCGTGGGTAGCTGGATACATAACGGATTGGAACGAAAGAGCCTGAACTTGAAGGAAAAACATTTTAAACGAATGAGCGACCAATTGGGTTGTTACTCTTGGCTACGCTAATATTCAAAAGCAGAATGCAGTTCGCAATGGAATTGAAACGTGCCTACGCATAGACCATGGAAAATGAGAATTAGGTCAGACATGATGTAGACATAATCTTCTACCGATTACAAGATTCTCGACTAGTCTGATAAGCAGGTAGGGGGTATTTTGTTTTGGAAGTATAAGACTCCGAGAAATTGTAATTACGGCCACCCGTTGTTTTCTCCTGAGACGCAAATTCGACTTATCCCGGTAGATTATGTAGGAGCCGGGGAAACGCCAAATAGGATTACTTTTAAATTCCTTTCCTTCCTGTGTTAATTTCAGATGTTCCCGGGGATTTCTTCAGTTTTCGGACGGTGACGTTTCCATAGCTTCGTCTCAGGCCATTCAACTTTGCGCTGAGAACAGTCGTTACTCTCCGCCTATTGTGGTCTTTGGGGATCAGAGTGTGGCTACACTTTTGCTCAGGTGAGAAAACAAAGCCAAAGAAGAAAGTTTTCACATAACGTATGCTTTACTTTCTCCTCCGAAACTTTCATTGTCTAGCTCCCTGTTCTTCTTCAAATATTCATTTTTCCTTTTATTCTCCAGCTTCCACACTACACTGCGGCTCTTCCTTCCCACAAGGAAAGGGAAAATTGTGTTTGTTAATGCAAATAAAATTGGGACTTTTTCCCACAGCTTTTCCTTTCCTGACTAACTTTTTATGACGTCTGATTTATTATTACTTTCTCTTTTATTCTCATTCTCCAAGATAAATAAAAAGGCTACTCCTTCCTGCCACTACTAATCAAACGGCTCGTTGAAGTTATCCATTGTTACGGCGGACTCTAAACAATTCAGGAAAAGTTCTCAGTATTTTGTGGGCCGACAGCTTGATAGCTTAAAGTACACATTAGGGAGTAAAAATAAAGGAAAAACTGGAGTTTGAAACCATTAGATGTTGCACACGTTATAAGGAAAAATCTACCATGTTACACTAAGAAAAACGATTTATTTACTCTCGAAGACGTCCTCTGTTATTCAGCTCAGGTCTTGTTCTTTTGGATTTTTGGATCGATAGCGTATGATCTCTAAAAGAAACTCAACTCCCATAAAAATACCTTTGGAAATAAACTTTAATACTTGAGTTGATTTAATAGTGAGGCATAGGAAAAAAGGATTTTGGTCTGAATTGGAACCTTCATTTGAAATCGAAGTCTTTCTAGAATTATCTCACCACGGTTTCCTCGGCCTTAAATGAAAAGCAAATGAAAGGTTTTGTCTCATGGGGAAAGTTCTTAAAAACTTTCTCCTTTTATTTTAGGATTGATGCGAAAACGAGTCGCTCTCAACTTTTGGCCTATGTCAGTTTTTCATCTGCGGATGATCCAGCTGTTGGTGATCCTGCCAAAGGAGGACGACTTCGACCGCATTCAGGTTCTAAATTTTGCGCATTATTCATGTCATTCTGAATGAAAGAAAACTTTGAAACGTTGCAAATCACAATGAATGATCACAATGCTTTATGAAACGAGCAATATATGCAGCCCAGTGTTGGTTCAACTAATGAACTACAACATCATGCACAGGACTTGTCTCTCTCCTTTTTGTTTTATAAGTAAACAAAAATCCATTTGGAATCAATTCTATATTTAATTATAGCCCATTTGTTGACTCAAACTTTTGTGAAAAATTACTCCTGTAAAAAGTTCCAAGAAAAACAAAAGTCTCTTCCATATTCATAAAATAAGGAAACGTAGAGTCGTCTGGTAGGATTGGGAGTTGGATTAATTTCTGGGGAAGCATTTTTTTTTAAATAAAAAAAGATATTGATTACATCTGAAAAACTTCTGGAGAAGGATAAAATGTTAATGCTCTCCCATATACTTGAGCTTACAAGCCAAGCTAGGATTTGTGAATTAATCTCTCCAGGTTTTGTAGGGCTTGTAGATTATCTTCTTAAAACGGAAATGAATTTGGAATACCCGACATTATTTTCATGTCTGTAATTTTTGGATGCAAACCATCCCATATCCTGTTTGTAATCCAGTGGTTTGACTTAATTAATTTTACTAAGCAACTATAGAATGCGCATGGTGTGTTTATATGGATTTTGATACTCAGTTTTAGCGACCTTATATACACATAGTTCTGATTACCACATTAATTACTTCCTATGCTTGTTATGAAGAAGAGAAGGGTGACTTAATTACATGGTCTTGGATCCTGTTTTTGGAAAGAAAGGAGAAATTGGAAGGCGCATTGTCTCCTTGTGTCACACTTAGTTGACTTCTTTATGACGAGAGTTTAATAAGCAAAACGGTTTCCAGGGCTCTGTGTGTACTCAAGCATTTAGTTCCAACTTCCTTTTGTTCTCGTAAAAGTTCTAAACTTGAAAATTCTAAATCTTACATAACTTTCCCAAGTTTTGTCAAAGACAGAAACCAAAGGAAAGAAGGAGCCCATTTCATCAAATGTAGATTAGCTCCAACAAGGAGGAAAAGCCAAATGACCCCATCTTGGCTTTTTTAAACAAAGAAAGTCTTCCAAGAAAGAAAAGTAATCTACGCTCTCTTAAAATTTTGTAGTATTTGAGCGCGCTAAGAAACCCAGAGCCAGAATCAGGAAGAGTATTTTATCGAATTTGACGCTCAACTTGAAATTAATTTGATCATCCTAAATTGCACTAACTTCTTTCCTTCTTTCGCCTAAGCGAGAAAATATATGCTCTGGCTTTTCTCCCAAATTCTGATCAGGTTTTATATTCTTTTCCAGTTTAATGAAGACATCGTGACTTTTCTGCGCAAAATCCAAAGTAGTGGATTTGAATTCAATCACTGTTAGAATAAGGAAAACGCTTAAAACATAAAAATCTTGATTTCAGGCATTGAACTGAATTCCTTTGGTCTGTTGTGCGTAGAACTTTGAACAATTTTTAAATTCGGAGTCACCTCACGTACCTTCCTGTTTGAGATTCATTGATTTCGAACGCACTACCTTTCTATTTAAGGGATTTTGTATTGTTAGAACGTTTTTACATATACATGCAATGTCTCTTTTTCGAACTGAAAGTTGGAATTGGAGGAAGGAGAGGGTGATTTCTCCGTCAAAATGGGAAATGAATTCGGTCTGAAGGTGTCCCCAAGAGACGCCTTGATTCAAGTCACCATCACGGAACACTTGATATGAATTATTAAATCGTATTACAAATCTAATTCAAATCTTCCTTCCGCCAAGAGTGCTTCGTTAAGAGAAAGGAAGTTTACCACACTAAAGCGCACAGGAAGAAGGTACCATAAGGAACTCTTCCATAATTCCATAATCAAATCAAGTTCCCTTCTATAACTCATAATTGGTCTCCTTTAATTATAGAATTGTTAGTGATTTAATATTTAATTCCATTCATCATTTTAATCTGGTGACAATGGTTCTTCTATTTCAGTGTGTGACTGGACTTATGAGAACTGCTATGTTCACGAATGCCTCCTCACATCTCCAGGTTGGTGAAAGTTCATAGGTCAACGAATATAAATCCTTCCTAAAATTCCACCGCGTTGGCAAACTAAAGCTTTGAATTCCTACGTGGAAGTCCATCCTAAGGTTTATTCTGGTCCTAGGTTATCCAGGATTATTTCCACCACATCGGCGATGCCGCTATTTCTTATCAGGAAACTCAACGACAGACAAAATCCGGATTCACTTCCATTCCGTCAATTTCCCGCCACCACCGTAAGCCTTTTTCAAATGAAAATGTTTCTTTTAATGCAGCGTAGGTAGAAACTATGGAGATTTCTTTGGTATTTGTGTAAT
Organism: Pseudachorutes palmiensis; assembly: GCA_009869845.1. Lineage (NCBI taxonomy): Eukaryota > Metazoa > Arthropoda > Collembola > Poduromorpha > Neanuridae > Pseudachorutes > Pseudachorutes palmiensis. The sequence goes on along the minus strand of VNWY01000070.1, from coordinate 39,145 downwards.
AATATGCAACTCAGCGTTTCCCTCTTGTGCTGACAAGTATACGCTTTGTTTCGTCATACAGGCAATGTTCAACGCATCACATCGCCATTTGGAAGAAGAATGCGTCGAATTTGAACATGGCGGGACCGCCTCTTAAAACTTTTTGTCAGGAGAGCGAGACTAGCTTTGAAGTTGAAGGAGGACATGCTCTTTTAGAGTTTAGATCCGGGCCTACTAGTTTCCCCTATACTCACAATGGATTCCGGGCCACAGTTCAGTTCATTATGAAAAGTAATGGGAAAGGAGTCGTTAATTATAACAACAACCCTGGTAACATAGCACCGACAAAAAGCTTCCAAATTATAGAATCCCCTGCCCGTACTCCGACAAACAATGCATTCTACCCGGATATAATCATGCCTACACATCACTATGACGAGACCGTAGAAGAACCTATGGGAAATGAACGCTCATCCCATGGTAAGCTGACCACTGCATACTACCTTTGTATAAAATGGTTGTTTGCCAATGTGCTCATCCCGGATTCAATTTGGTTGAATACGCAGAGGCTGAAGGCGTCACTACGATTTCATGTGGCCACATCTTTTTTGGAGACCAAAACCGTGGAACTGTTTTTCGTTTGATTATTCCCAAGGACCTGGTATCTCATTCTATCGGGGGTATGCGAAGTTTTGGTCAATATTTAACTCCACCGAAAAAACAACCACCGCCAGGTCCATTTAAATGTCAAATTGAGTTTCGAGGACGGGCCACGGACATTGTTCAGTTCGCTGTGTTCACTTACAAGTTTCGGTGAGTCTTTAGTGGTACCCTTTTTTACTCAAGTTTAAGAAACTTTGAAAGACTTTGTAAGGATCGATAGTGAATTATAAACGGTAAACTCAATTGAGTCCCAGAAAGACTTTCCAAGTCATCTTGATTTTTCAGTTATAAGCAAAAAATGATTGAATTCTCTCTCGTTTCTTTTCAAAAATTTTTGAAAAATGAGCACAAAATTTTTGTTAGACAAAAGGGAATTGTCTTTTGAGAGCCTCGTATACCTCTTTATGTTATATTGAATGGGCACTAATCCCAGGCTTTTGAGTTTTGGACTCTAACGACGTTGTCTTCCTCTTTGGAAGTTTTTGATGGAAATGAGAGTGAACGAGGACTCTGGATAAGTTTGGTGAAAGTCTACTTTCCCCTCTGGTGAAAAGGGTCGACATCTCGAGTTTTTGGTGAAGAGAGTAATTTGATCATTGGATCCTCTTCTGCCCTGATATAATTTAACGCCTAATTGCAGAGGGTCAAATTGCTCGACAGTAATGGAGGTGTACGACGTGGAGGCCGAACGAAAGAATCAAACGGATCGACTTTTGGGAAAACTCTGTGGACCTTCTTGTAATGAAGTGAAGAGATTCACGTCCTCACACAGTAAAATGGCACTGGTGACGCTTGTATTTCCACATGAAGACCCATTAGGCACCGAGTTCCTCGAGGGAGCTTTCCGATTTCACGATGGTAAGAGAAAATCCGTACTGTCTTATGCCTATATATTCCACGCTCAGCTTTCCATTGTCTATGCTACCGATCTTCCCAGCGTGCTTTTGTTTGGGATCACCTTATAACGACTCTCCCAAAGAATATCGAGGGCATTGCGCCAAAGGTGAAAGTGCAGACTCGTGTTTTCTTCTTACTTATAGTTATTACCTATTGCCAATTTCTCAAAATTTCGATTATACACGGGGGAGTTTCTGGCCATCTTGCCAAATGTGGAGATGCTTTTTACTTCATAAATGAGCTCCAGGGTCAACGATTTTCTACCGTAATTATGCTCTTCACTGTGACTTAATTTTACATTACGGAAACATTTTTTGGGCAGAAGAGGCTGAAATTAATGGGAATGAGACAGCATCTGCTAGGGAATTGTTAAAGACCTTCCATTCAAAATACGTCCCTTCTCCATTTTTTTAATTCGCACATTATAAATCCTTGTCTGGGAATCATAAGAGCGGAGGATTTATCCTTAATGGGCAATTAACATCTGTCTTCACCGAAAAAAAACCTTACAACTGGTGACACACGGAAGGAAAAGTATAATGCGTAATGAGCATAAAGGATCAACTTTTCCTCTTGGAATATTACAAGGTTCGCTGTACTTGCATACGTAAAAGTTCTCGATTTATAATAGGGCTTAAAGAGCGTAGAATTCAAATATAAAGATAGCGTTGTAACTCACTTGTCAAATACCATTAGTATTCTAAAGTCAAATTGCCAATTTGAGACTCAAAAGTTAAATGAATGCTCTAAGCTATACAAAGAAACTTTGAACTTGATTTGTAATACGCAAATAGGGTTTAAATATTGTCCAATCCTTGTCATCCTTATTGAGATTAAGTAAATGGTATTTGAACACTGGATTAGGAAATCATACTTACGACGTTGCATAATGGGCCTGTGGAAAGTTCTAGTGATTTGTGGAGTGCCAGCAGATTTCATTTATTGCGTCTCCTCTTAAGAATGGATGAATTCGTCATTAAATCCTCTTTAACAAATACTCTTGATGAGGCTCTGATGTCAGAATGGAAAGTAGGAACGAACAATAGGCCAGATTTTGCTTGACTGAAAGGATTTGTTCAAAGATGTCAAGATGAGGATCCAGCATAATGATGTGTTGAGCCTTATGGAAGTTAAGGGTATGGTAGTTTGGCGTGAATGACGATGGAGAAATGATGTATTGATGAAAACCCGAGGGTAGAAAAGCTGACGTTACCATTTTCCTTGAGAGAAAGCAAAATCGACTCTCCCCTCATCCAGAAACCGCATAAAATATATTCTTTCTCTCATCCCAATATATTATTTGTGGGAAGGGCAGGGCAGAGGGAAAAGTTCCAAGAAAGTAAACAAAAGAAGGTAAAATTAGAGGGCCGAATGTCCATAAACAAAAGTTGTGAATGACACCATGCTGTCATTTGGCAGTTCGTGTCATCTCAATCGCCGGTTGTTTTCTCTCCATGAAGAGTTGGGGTTGATCCTTGAGATAGCATGATAGCATGATGCGTTTTCTTTCTTTTACTTTTCCCTGCTCTTTCATTGACAGGAGATATTATTATAACGTACAACGACATTTCTGGACAGCTCTACCAAAAGAAAATTGGATAGAAAAACGGAACAGGGTTCCAAAAGCCATTTGAAAGGAAAAGTTCCTACTGTTGTTTCAGCAAAAGAAGGTTTTCGCCATAAGCAACGAAATGATCTGATTTCCCCTTTTATAAAGAGTACCCAATACGCCCCGTCGGATCTGAAATGAACTTAACTTACGATTTTCAATCCATCGATTTTTGTCGACTCCTAACACCCTCCCACGTGTCAGGAATACTATCCTTGATTAAAGCAGGACGACGACATTCTTCGCTTTCACCACTTGAAGATACGATTAAAAGCTGTTCACAAAGGGAACTTTCACCTGGAGATGATGCACGACGTTGGTATCCAAGGAGTCACCCCCCGCGACGATGAAAGAAAAAGATCGCAGAAACGTATATAATCCATAGATCACAAAATGAAGCTAAAAGGAACGGGCGTAAAAAAGTAGCAAAGTGCCAACACTCATCTCTTTAATCGGTTTTTTGGGGATCCTCCATTTCTAAGATTGGTTTCTTTGTAATTCCCTCCTTCGCCTGGGAGGCAAGCCTTTTCTTCTAACTTTCATCTGCACGGCGACAGAAGAGAAAGCCTAGAAATAATTTACTTTTACTTTTCTAACCTTCCTATTATTTCACAGCAGAGCCCTTTCAATCTTTTCCTTCCAGGCTCACTTCAATAATCTTTTCAAAGGAAGCGTCGCGCCGCTTCCCCCTACGGTGAATCGTGGCTATGTAAATCATTTTAATTTTTTTTGTTTTCTTTTAGAATCCGTAGAAGGCACGGTGAAACCACCGTCGAGCTGTGAAGTCGTCTACTACGGTGTTACGAGCGTCCCAATCGGATCTATTATTGGACCCCCGGACTCGCCGCTCCTTCGACTTTCAACTTTTCCCCTCGTTTGTGCCCATTCATTCGTCCCTGGGGCCAATCAGAGCGTTTCTCTTACGCTAAACCGAGCGGGTCATGACACAATCGTTATCGCCCTGCCAAATTCAATGAAATATTGCCGAAGCATTTGTGGATCTTCGGGATGTCGTTGTGAGGCCAAGTATACGCCGCTCCATCAAATTGATCACATACTCCTCGTAGCTGGCTCAACTCCCATTGGCTGCCTCTGCGGTTACTTTCGGGTACGGATTTGGCCTATTACTTTCCAATGCTCATTCCTCCTGAAATATATAAACGGGGATTTTATTGCATTTTGAATAAATCCACAGGATATTCTTCCAATGGCTTTCGAGGCCCATACGCCACTAACCCTTGTCTATCACGCTACACAGAGTAGTCGGGAATTCACCTATTCCGTGGGATTCCAATTCAAGAATAAAACCACATGCGCTAATTTTACGATCCAACCACCGAGTTGTAAGTAGTAGGCTTAACTTAATGGCGACGAGTTAATGGACTATGTCTGATCCTGTGGTTTCCGCAGCGTCAAAACGATGGAAAGAAATACTAGGATCGGGAATAATTTCCATGAGGGGTCCTCAGTCTTACACATACTTTCAATGTTCCTGGCCAATTTCAATTCCCTCACGTTATAAACTCACTCTCGACTTCATTTCCGAAGAAGATGGTAAGTGACAGGTTTTATGAGCGATAAAGTGCGGTTTATAGTTGAATTTCGGAACATTGTACTAAAAGCAACGGGATTAGAGGGCGTTGAGCTCATTGTGAGTGAAGTATGGTGGTAACATTAGATTCACAATTTTGTTTGGAATTGCAGAAGAAGACTGTAGAACGTGGAACCTGACACTTTGGACTGAGGATCATCAATCTCATCATCAGGCTCAGCCTCAGCCACTGTTTTCATTCTGCCCAAAACAAGGACGCAGTGAAATCGTGAGTATACACAAAGCTAACATAATCCTAATAAACTTGAATTGTTGCTAATTAGACCTTATTTATAGATGGTTCCAGACTCCGTCCAGAACGCTTACATCAGGTAAACAGTCTGAAAATTTCGATGAGAGATACTAAGCGAAATGCATTTCCGACCTTTACCAGAGTTTATTTTTACTCATAAAAGGTTGACTGGTGTCACTCTGCGGCCGCCTCAATTCGAAGTTCGATGGAAGTTCTTTGACGTCATGATGGGCTCTGGGCTTGTAGTTGAAAAAACAGTTTCTAATATAGGATATGTCTTCTATCTGAGTAGAACAGTTAGCGACAGCCCTTGTGTACCTATTCTGTTTTTTCTAGCAAATATTTATTTTCACTCTTTCTATTAAGCCCCATCCTAATGGACTTTCTTAGATGATCACATCCCCACAAAATGCTCAATAAATTAATCATCCCCCTCTGATAAACATGACATCCTTTTCTGCGTTTGCGTCGATCGGTTCAGCAGTGTTTGAAATAGCTTTAACCGCTATCAGTTAAGATAGCATTCAAGCATTCAACATATGGATTACTCAGGAAAAATGCCGTTTGACGCTTGTTCTCGGGGCACGCATGTCAGATTTGCGGGTAGGAAAATATGGATTACATGAAACAATGATTAGATTAGATAAAGTGTTTCCTTGAATGAGGTCACATACAGTCCAGTAGTTATTGATTAAGCTGACTAACTCTTTTTAAATGCTCAAGCTGGGTGTGTTAATCTTTCTTTGAACAACCATACTTGAATTCGGTTTGTATACTTCAAATCGGTTTGTAGCTTTACCGCTTGTATCGAATAACTTCAATCATGGCTATGGAGGTACAGAACCAGATTTACATCATTGCAGCGGTGTTTGGAGGCGCAACTTTTATATTACTTCTTGCCATCGTCGTGCTGTGTGGAAAAGTGTCAAAGTAAGCAGAAATGTTTATGATTTTGGAATTCCGTATAACATGGGTGAACTAATAAAAACAGATTCAAGAAGCAGATGAGGAATCATGAAGGTTACAATCGGCCTGGAGCACTGCCTGAAGACGTGTTGCAGAAACGTGGATTTAGCGAATACAAAGGACCGACTTACATCCCAAGTCCTACAAGGGTGTTGCCTCCACCATCTCAAGGACAGTTGTCTCGGTAAGCAAAGAAAGTTAGCCAATTGGCTGTATGCAGACATTGTAGCATTTACTGAAATTCATACTTTTGTTCAAATTTTTGTAGACAACCCTCACATACTGGTAATAGTTCTTACGAACCAGCTCCGCCTACATCTTTAAAACCGTATACTTCATCTGGGAACAATGCTGGATACGGAAAGGCATACGATAACTCCGCGTATGGAAAGGCATACGATAACTCCTCATATGAACGGGAAGAGCGACATGCACCAGGCGCAGGAGGAGTTAGGGTGCTCCCATCTCACGGAAATGTTGACAGGAATGTCGGGCGAGCGGCAAATCACGAAAATGTCGGAAGAATGTCCGACCACCAGTGGTAAATTGAAAATTACTAAAAATTACTACCTTTTGGTTCCTAATTGGAGCTGGGAATCGGAATTGAAACGTGCAAAACTTCATAGTTAAAATTGAAAATAAAAATGTGGACTGTATTTGGGTTAAATTGGAAGAGTAGCATAAATGTTTTTAAGGATCTGTGATTCGTAGAATTTTAATTACGCAAGACACACCTTTCATCAACTTAACTTGTGCTGCAGTTGTCTTATAGTTCATTATGTAAATGTCGGAGACAACTTAAGTTTCAAGAGCAGCAGTAAAGTGTCTGTTGAAATTCCGTTTGCTCTGGAATATAAATCTCCATGTGTGCACTAAAGTATTAGTCATTAAATATTCTAATCCCTTCTGAGAAAGAGTCACGTCCCCTCCAGCTTCGCAGTTAAAATCTAGCACTCGTACGATTAAGAGTAATTTATAGTTTGCAGCGTATAGCTTTGAAAACGTATTGAATAAAAAAACCATGATTGTGACCAAATCATCCCCCCTTGTCTTCTTTGTCAACGGGAAAAAGGTAAGAGACTTGCTAATTGGGAATGGCTTTCTAAAATTTCAATTAAAAGAAATACTTATTCTGAAGATCAAATAACAAGTGACTTAGCGCTGAAAATTGTCATTTCTAGCGGATAGATCATCGAAACAAGCTAACAAAAGTTAAGTTCAAGGCAATGGCTAGTTAAAAGCTGTAATGTCTGAAATGGTTTATGTGTATTGTGTAATTGTTATCAGTGTGGGAAATAACCATTATTAGCTTCAGCTAATGACGAAGGGGGTCTTCTCAAGGATATTTTCGAATTGATTGTTGAATAATTTATCTCCTGTCCTTAGGTCATTGACGATGACGTTGATCCTGAATGGACACTTTTAACTTATCTGCGACTTAAGTGTGAGTGTACTGTTTCCTAACGTCATTTTTTCATCCTTCAAGCCTAATAATGTAAGCCGATTAATTATGTTTATGTAGTGCGCCTGTGTGGGACAAAACTCGGATGCGGAGAAGGAGGCTGCGGCGCGTGTACACTCATGGTGTCAAAATATGACCGCAAATCCAAAGAAGTTGTGTAAGTAATAAATTACAAAAATGGTTTGGATTTTTAAAACATTTGAATTTGGCTTCAGACATGTTGCCGTAAATGCTTGTTTGACACCTGTGTGTGCGGTTCATGGCACTGCTGTTACGACCGTGGAAGGAATCGGAAGTGTCGAGAAAGGATTGCATCCAGCGCAAGTAAATAAGAACAAAAGACTAATAACTCTGGAAATTAACTAACGTCAACGTTATTAGGAGCGACTTGCTAAAAGTCATGGATCCCAATGTGGATTCTGCACTCCAGGGATTGTCATGTCCATGTATACTCTACTTCGAATTCGCGGAGTCCCGAGCATGGAAGATGTTGAGACAGCGTTCCAAGGAAACCTTTGCAGGTGCACAGGCTATCGACCAATCCTGGAAGGTTATAAAACCCTTACGTCAGACGGAATGGAAAAACCGAATACAGTTAACGGTTTTGCCAACGGAATGAACGGCGGATGTTGTGGCAAGTCGGCAACGGGATGCTGTAAGCAAATAAACGTTGAATTGGAATCCACGGAACTGTTTGAACCATCGGAGTTTAAACCGTTTGACCCAACACAAGAGCCCATCTTTCCTCCCGAACTGAAGGTATTCTACTAAATTAAAATTATTGTTAAGCCATAAAAGAAATTGAATATTAAACGTTTTATAGTTAAGCAGCGAATATGAGGATACAAGCATAGCGTTTGTCGGGAAACGAGTGACTTGGTATCGCCCGACAACATTGGACGACCTGCTGGAACTAAAGGCGACTTACCCTAACGCCAAATTGGTCGTTGGAAACACTGAAATTGGTTAGAAGAATTAAACTTCTTCTATGTTAAGAAGCTTATAAAATTCATTTTCCAGGTGTTGAAGTGAAGTTCAAGAACATGTATTATCCAGTAATTATCCAACCAAATAAGGTCAAAGAACTTGTGGAAATTCAAGAGGAAGAAAAAGGCATCCGCTTTGGGGCTGCTGTAACGCTCAACGAAATCGATGAAATCTTGTCATCAAAAGTTAAAACCGAGCCGCCTCACAAGACAAGGATTTTTGCAGCCATTACGGAGATGCTGAGGTGGTTTGCCGGAAAACAAATTCGAAATGCAGCTGCGGTTGGTGGAAACATTATCACCGGAAGTCCAATTTCTGATCTGAATCCAATTTTTTTGGCTGCCAACTGCGAACTTGTTTTGAAAAGCAGGGGTAAGTTTTTGTACTTATAAATGAATGCCTTTGTGGTTAAGATTTTGCTTTAATTTGAAATTATCTACAAGATGGTGGAAGAAGAGTGGTTTATATGGATCACACTTTTTTCACTGGATATCGAAGAAACGTTTTGAAACCTGACGAAGTCCTACTATCAATCCTGATTCCTTATACATCAGAGGTGAATAGCATGCATGGAACTCGTATACAATGACTTTGATATTTATCTGTTTGCAGAATGAATATTTCTGGGGATTTAAACAAGCAAAACGCAGGGATGATGACATTGCAATTGTCAACGCAGGAATGCGCGTGAAGTTTGAACCGGGGACTGATATAATCCAAGATATTGCCCTTGGGTTCGGTGGCATGGCTCCTGTTACCGTCTTAGCGCGTAAAACTGCAGCTGCTTTGATTGGAAAGCACTGGGAAGAAAAAATTGTGGAAGAAGCGTGTAAGCACCTAATAGAGGATTTGCCACTGCCACCTGGAGCTCCTGGTGGGATGATTCAATTCAGAAGCTCGCTAACTCTTAGGTAAGATTTCTGGTTTAAATTCAAATAATTGGTTTAAATTCAAATAATCCTACTTAAACTCACGTAGACTATTTTTGTTACAGTTTTTTCTTCAAGTTTTACTTGATTGTTACAAACGAATTGAACAAGGTTCTTCCGGACATGAAAGAACTTCCAGCGAGCTATAAGAGCGCCACTAAGATTTATCATCGGGACATTCCAAAGGGTACACAATTGTACCAGATTGTTCCAGAAGGTCAACCAGAGCATGACATGGTCGGGAAACCTATTATGCACTTGTCTGGAGCCAAGCAGGCAACAGGAGAAGCTGTGTACATTGATGATATGCCGAGATACAAAGATGAGCTGTACTTGGCGCTCGTGCTAAGCTCTAAAGCGCATGCCAGAATTTTGAGCATCGATTATACGGAAGCATTAAAAGTAGAAGGAGTTGTTGATTTTGTGTCTGCAAAGGTAAGCAGTTCACTTATTCTCGATGAGTTGAAAATGAAACTATTTCTTTGATTTCCGGGTTAGGATATCCCAGATGAGCGTCGATATGTTGGAGGCGTAATTCACGATGAAGAAGTATTTGCTTCTGAGAAAGTTACTTGCGTTGGCCACATCATTGCGGCTATCATCGGTGTGGACCAAGCTGTCGCCCAACGAGCGGCAAAACTCGTGAAAGTCCAATATGAAGAAATTGAGCCTATCATTGTCACCTTTCAAGACGCATTCAAAAACAATTCCTTCTACGAAGGTTGGACCCGAGAGATTATAGAAGGCGACGTAGATAAAGGCTTCCAGGATGCTGATCATATTTTGGAAGGAGAAATGTACCTCGGAGGGCAGGAACACTTCTACTTGGAAACTCAAGCTTCCATTGCTGTGCCTAAAAACGAAGATGGAGAAATGGATATATTTTGCTCCACGCAGAATCCGAGTGAGATTCAAATGCTAACTGCTCACGTCCTTGGTGTCCATCAGAATAAGATTGCGGTTAAAACGAAGCGCATGGGTGGTGGATTTGGTGGAAAAGAAACAGCAGCGATGCGTGTAGCTGGTCCAGTGGCTATAGCTGCACAAAAGTAAGGAGTCACCTTTTAACCAAAGAATTGAGCTCATACAGCACTTTTAATTTTAGGCTGAAACGTCCAGTTCGATGTATGTTGGATCGTGACGAGGATATGGCACTTACTGGAACTCGACATCCATTTTACAACAAGTATAAAGTTGGCTTCAAAACCAGTGGAGAGATCACAGCCGTGAAGTTTGAAATCTTTAACAACGCCGGTAACTCCTTAGACCTGTCCTGCTCTGTCCTTGAAAGAAGTGTTTTCCACTCGGACAACAGTTACAAAATTCCTAATATGGATGTGCGCGGGAGATGTTGTAAGACAAATATTCCATCCAATACGGCTTTTAGAGGATGTTACAAAATTCCTAATATGGATGTGCGTGGAAGATGTTGTAAGACAAATATTCCATCCAATACGGCTTTTAGAGGATTCGGTGGACCACAAGGAATGATGTTTTGCGAGAATGTATTGGACACAGTTGCGGACTTTTTGAAGATGGACCCATTAAAGGTGTGGAAAAAGTATAAGGTAACCACGTATGGCTAATTCCATCTTTGTCGCTTTTAGATCCGAGAGATGCATTTGTACAAAGAAGGAGACAAAACACATTACGGGCAGACACTGAATTACTGTACATTGAGTCGTTGTTGGGAAGAATGTTACACTGACTCATATGTATGAAACGAAAAAAGCAGAAGTTGAGGAATTCAATCGCAACAATCGATTCAAGAAGCGTGGAATTTGCATCGTCCCCGTAAAATTTGGAATTGCCTTCACTGCTTTGTTTCTGAACCAAGCTGGTGCTCTTGTGCTCGTCTATCGCGACGGCTCGGTGTTGATTTCCCACGGTGGAACTGAAATGGGACAAGGTCTTCATACGAAAATGATTCAAGTTGCAAGTCGAGCGCTCAAATGTTCTGCTGACAAAATCTACATCGCAGAGACTTCAACTGACAAAGTCCCTAATACGTCTCCTACTGCTGCCAGTGCTGGTTCCGATCTAAACGGAATGGCAGTCCTGGTGAGTAAAGCGGTTGATCAGTAAATAGCACATGTATTAATGTGTGTATTTGGAAATTTGAAATTAGAATGCCTGTCAAGTCATACATGACCGATTGGAACCATACAGAATTAAGAATCCTAATGCAACTTGGGAGGACATTGTGAAGTCTGCATACTTTGATCGCATTGGCCTTTCTGCTGCGGGATACTACAAGTAAATCGAAATTTTAGCCTCTCATGTCAGTTCTAACAAAAATGAAAACTTTGTACTTTATTCTTATTTTAGGACACCGGATATTGGCTTTGACTTTAAAACGAAGACGGGAGACCCATTTAATTACTTCACATTTGGTGTAGCCAGCTCAGTTGTCGAGATTGATTGCCTGACCGGAGACCATGAGGTGATTTTTTAGAGAATTTAAACGACTTTGTATGATTAATGGTTTATTCCTCTCATAAAGGTGAAAAGTACCCACATCGTCATGGACGTAGGAGAAAGCATCAACCCTGCCGTCGACATCGGTCAGATTGAAGGCGGATTTATGCAAGGTTATGGCCTCTACACTTTAGAGGAGCTGAAGTTCTCTCCGTCTGGATTTTTGCTAACAAAAGGACCCGGTATGTACAAGCTACCTGGATTCGGTGACATTCCACTCCAGTTCAATGTCGCCTTGCTCCGAGGAGCACCGAATATAAAAGCCGTGTATTCTTCCAAGGTATATTTGTGAACAGCGTTCACTACGTTTAACATTAGTAGGCTATACTGATTTCCTCTATCGATAGGCTGTTGGCGAGCCACCGCTTTTCCTAGCGTCCTCTGTGTTCTTTGCCATCAAGGATGCAATCCGAGCAGCTCGTCATGAAAATGGAAATACAGGACTATTCCATCTTGATTCCCCTGCGACAGCAGAACGAATCAGGATTGGTTGTGAGGACAGATTTACCAAAAAGGTAAAAACATGCTATTTCGATATATAGATGTTATGTTATGGCAGATATTTATTTTTGATTTCAGTTCCCAATGCCTCCTGAAGGGAGCTACAAACCATGGGCGGTGAATGCTTAATTGAATTTTTAAGAAACACGAGTGCTGGAACCTCAATTTAAAAGATGCATCATTCGTTGAATAATACAATAAAATAAACTAAGATTCCCGTAAAAATAAAAAAAGGTGTGCTAAATACTTGGTGTTTAGTTGGTTACTTTTAATTTCCAATGAGTAAGAATAATCATAGGAAAAGAATCAATCACCACAAGCGGGTGTAAGCAAACAGCCAAACGTTATTTTAGGTGCGACGAATCCAATCCAAATGAAATGATAAAACTTTGATATGCGCTAAACCATAATATGCTAGCGCAAAGCACTGTATACGAGTTTAGGCTACGCTCAATTCATGTACGACCTTACATCCTATCATCATTGCTACCTATCATCATTATAATGGCTGAAAGCACCAGTACAATTTCGCTATTTATCGTTATTCGATACTACAATGGAGGATTACTTCTTCTCATCCTTTGCGCAGTAATTGTTGGAATACTTGCAACAATTATCCTCAAGGTAGCTTCAGAGACTGCAGGAATGCTTTACACATTGTCAAAGGACTACTCCCAACCTTTGCGGTGGTCCACGATCAAGGATCATACCCAAAGGTCTCAAAGTCAAGTCCTTCAGGTCATATTATTATCCAATAAAAAAGATGATAGGAGAATATTTCTACTTTGACAGAACCGTCTTCGTTGTAATGCATGCTCAACGATGTCATTATTTCCAACGGTGTCAATCTTTTATGCACATTCAATTGAAAACATTACTATGCACGGGAGGGGTGTTGAGTTCTTTTATGGGAATTACCCGAGTACAACGCAACGAAAGTTTAGAATTCAATCCGTGCACAGATCCCTGGTAGACAATAAATTAATCGTATATTCCGTCGCTTCATTTTGTTGTGCTCGATTCGATAATAATTGCATATCTTATTAAACATAGTTTTCATTGACAGCTTCCCAGAACGGACGTTCCTAATTACAAAAATTAGAGTCACATTTCACACAAAGCATTCGTCACATAAACTTAATTTCGATAGGTTTTTTTTATACATTTAGAGAGAAAAAATTAAATGGCAAAAATTATAATTTACTTTTTACAATAAGATGAGCATCTTCTTCTCATATTAAACCACGACAAAAGAAATACCAATGTTCCATTTTTCCAGGTCTTATGACAATTGATCGTCTTATCATAAGTTACTTGGGTTCTAAATATACTTTGCAAGCTACGAATTGACGTCTAACAGATTTCTAATTTAGGAAATCCGGATTTGGTATTTCATCTTCCGTACGTGGATCACACATCCCAATTCCTAATTAGCTACAATTACAACTACTATTTACAGAATTTATAACAAAATGACAACTTATGCTTCAGCTATACGCTCTTTCTCACAATAAATTAATTCATATAAAACTCTGCAGGGAAACTAAAAGGACGGCGTTAAAAATAGTCTGAAGGTGGAAGCGTACATAAAATAATTTCGTACTTTTTAAACTATTCTAACAAGCTACAGAGCTCAGTTTATAAATTAGAGAGACAAAGACAAAAGAGAGCTTAATTTGGTATCTGTTCTTGGATTTAGGTTTGGCATTTGTGACAAAAAGACTTAACTTTAAATACCCGTTTGACTATAAAATGTTTTTAAATAACTTAGGCTGCATTAATGGAGAGGTTGAAGTAGAAAAATCTACTGAATATTTCGGAGATTTATAAAAATGGCTGAAATTAACCTTAATTTTAGCTGCGTGAACATATTTGATGAGATCGATAACCTTTCCTAATTTTTGGAGAGCCTTTATAGAGCATTCTGAATTTGAAGAGTCGGGTGGGCATTTCTAAGCAGTTGCATTTTAAAAAGGAAGATTCTATTCCGTGTCATATATAACGATTGAGCATTTGTCCCTTTCGCTTTTTTGATTATAATTGTTAATACTATGACACTAATTGGCACGATTGTCACGGTCACACTATGATTTCACGAATTACTCTTCGATTTCTGGAATTAGGTGTAGAGTAACCACTTTCTAATGACTCCTCAAAGGACATGGTGACTTGGGGCTGCCTGTGTTGCTGGGAATGGGATGGCTCGTCAGCATAGGGGTCGAGGTAAGGGTCAGGCAGACCGCTCAGGTCATGGTATGGTGAGTGATCACCTGAAACAAAACAAAATAGTGCTTAGATCACAGTAAGACTTTGGTAAGTGGAATTGCGCTAAGCTTACCAATGAGATCCAATCTTCTCTTGGGCTTGGGGATTGGCCCGTAAGGGTCAGTGACATAGCTATTACGAGCCTCACATGAAATGTAAGACTCTTCGGGGGCGTAGTGCTCATAGTTTGCGGGATGCTGGTGCGTAGTATGTGATTGTTGCGACATTTGCTCATTTGGAACATGAGTAACTTTCCATAGAGAGTCTTGGGAGTCTACCGAACCCCCATTGTTCGAGTTGGAATAACTGTTTTGATCAATGTAAGGAATACCTGGAAGAAACGGCAAAGTTATACAAAGGTTTGTGGTAAATACTCGCTGTGCCTATGGTTGGTGTGCTCGCAACCTACCTCCATTTCCGTTTGGCACATGCGTATGCCCATTATAGGTAATATAGCCATTTTGTCCGTTGTAGTTTTTGATTGTGTCTTCCATAAGATCCATATTTCGCTCCAGTGCTTTATTTTCCATACCCTTAGAGTAATATGGCGGAGGAACGACTTGGGTTTGATGACCTCGGCCAGTTTCATATTCCTTCTTAACGACCTTCTTCTTTCGACAGCAGCAGAAAATAAGAATAAGGGCAAGACAAAGGAGGAGGACGATTCCGGAGACGACTCCGGCTATCACGTAGTGGACGCGGACACCGATTGGAGCAGCCGCGGGGATGTCATTAACTGCAAAGCGCACCATACTTATTATAATCTCATTCCTTTGGATTATTTTACGTCTGTGTAACACATTACCTAGTAGGGCATTGACAGTTCTTCCGCATGAATGTTCATCGACACAGTGGGTCACGCGCACATTCTCAACCACCTTCTCATCTTGGATCAAAGTTCGGAATTTATCTGTATCAACAATGAGGACGCGATACTTGCGCCATAGCCCTTGGTCATCCTGAACTTCTACTTTTGCACGAATTGGTAATGGCCCAATGTGGTTGAAAAGGAGAGTTCCTGACTTTGGCTCAAACTTGACATCCATTGGATCTGGGATTGTTGACAAATCCACTCGAGTAGATACAGTGAGACCAGGGGAGTAGTCGCTATTACCCTTAGAGTTGTGCGCCTTCATCTGAAAATTTTAATTTAATATATTAATTTTCTCGGAGGAAGATGAGGAAGTAATTCATAAAGAAATCATGAAATCATGAACTCACTTTGAAGAGGTAAACAGTCTTCTGCTCTAGTCCGGTGACATTACAAGGATTGTAGTTTTGGCAGTCAAATTCAACCGGCTTTGTGTCATGCTCGGAGTAGTAAGTGAGAAAGTACTTGGTGTTTTCATAACCGCCGTTGAAACCTGGTTCGAACTTGAGAAGAACGTAGGAAACCCCGAGGCTGTCAACTTCCAAACTAATTGGAGATGACGGTTGACTTCTTCCTTGCAGAAGAATTACTCCAGTCGAATTCCCCATTGAATTTGTTGATCGACAAGTATACTCTCCATAGTCTTCATCACCCCGGATGCCCTTGATGAAAAGTGTAGAGATGTACACGTCATTTTGGAGAATGGTCAAATTCGTCTCGTAGTTCTTGACATCCATCGTCAGCGGCTTGCCTCGGTAGAACCAATCAAACTCTGGTTTCGGGAAAGCTTGGACCTTGCACGGAATAGCGGCAATATCATCCAAGTCAAAAGCGACCTTCTCAACGTCAAACCTCCGTCGAAACAGCGGTTTGTCTATTAAAATTATAAGTAAAATTAATTCTAAAAATGCACTTCGTTTTCTTTCCTCAGAAAATTGTTAGCTCACGTTGCACTCGGAGGTACATATGGGAGTCTTCCTTTTTAACTTCGTTTTCAAACACGCACGTGTAGTAGCCGCGATCTTCTGCGGAAATCCCATCCCGATCTTCACCATAAAAGTGAAGAGTGCTTTGAAGCGTGACTACACGATGTGTCTCCGGGATTTCTTTGTTCTCGACAGTGTAGATAGCTTTGAAGTTTGGATCCGATTCAATTGGTATGTTGTCTTTCATCCAGATGGCCCTAGGTGTTGGGTTTCCATTAGCAGCGCACATAATGCTAAAATTCTTTTCTCCCGTCCGACGAATTGCTTGCGGCGACAAAATGGCAGAAAAACGGGGTGGTTGATAGACTTTGAGGAATACTGAAGCAGCATGTCCCGTTCCTATTTCGTTGTTTGGCTGACAGTGGTACTTTCCTTCGGATGATACTTTGGCAGAGCCAATGTTCAGCTGTGGCCCTACTGCGATAGTATTTTCTGAACCTTCCCTCCACCATCTGTAATCAAATAAAGCTCAATTAAGATCCATTAAATAAAGTATAATTCCAAGTATCCATTATACCTAAACTGAGGGGATGGCCATCCTGGTGGATCTGTTTTACATGTCAACGTTACTCCTGATCCTTCGACTACAGACGGCTCATTTGGTTCAATCTGAGTAGAAGAGCCACCGGGAGCATGTTTGATGAGTAGTGCCACTGTAGCGTTCCCAGTTCGCTCGTATGGATTGACGTCACCAGAAGGATTCAGAATGTTTGTGGCTAGGAAGAGCATAAAATATTTATCAATTTGAGAGCCTCGGATCAGCGGCTTAGGAACTGGGCCATTGCCTTGTGGGCTTTTGTGAGCATCACTCACCTTTGCATACATAAACTCCAGCGTTGGCAGCCGTAACGCTTTCAATTTTCAAAATGTCTCCGTAGTGATGGAAGTTGGGGTCGTCTTTCTTGATCCACTCAATAGACGAGGGTTTTGGGTTAGAACTTACATTACACTTAATCCAGGCAGTTTCACCCTCAGCATATTCCTTGGACGAAGTCACCGAGACAATTGGAGCATAAAGAACGTCAAGGCTCAAATCTGCTTCTCCAGATTGTCCGAGTCCATTTTCAGCAGAGCATTGGTATGTCCCTGCGTCTGAAAGGGATGTCCGAGGAATGGTGTACGTGAACGTTGTTTCGCTAAACTTTCCATTCCTTGTCCACCGGACAGAACTGACTGCTGGTTTTGAGTCCACGTTACAATGGAGTTTAGCCGGATTCCCCTTTTCAACGCGGAGTGGATTCTCTGGACCAACTTTGACTCGCGGAAAGTCTAGAGTTCAAACAAAAGGAAAATCATGAAGTTTTACTTGCATTCCACGGTGTGTGGCAGAGTTCAAAGTTTCTCAATTAAAGTTTCTCCAGGAGGAGGAGTGGAATGTATAAAGATGAAAAGGAAGGTCTTAATTTATGACTTACAATTCACATTGAGAGTGACAGTCTTTTCCAATTTGACTCCTTCTCCAAGGGCACGGTTCCAAACGACACACCTATACTCTGTACCATCGTCATCTCTTACAGGGGTAATGGACAGAATCGCTGAGGTTGGATTCCGCCTTGATCCTCCATTTTTTACGATCGAGTCCAACGGGTAACTCATTCCATTTCGAAACCAACGAATCAGAGGGTCTGCAAATCAAAGGGATTTGGTTAGTTTTCAAGATTATATTGATGCCATGATATTGTAGGATGGTGGTCACTTATAAATTAATTAAATTACCAGGACTTCCGCCGCTGCTGGAGCAACTTAGTTCCAGGACTCGACCTTCGGTGGCAGTGGGTTCACTAGGAATTACTTTTGGTTCAGCCGGTGGAAGGAGGACGGTCAATTGGACAATTTTAGAATGGAGCTCTGCACCAGAACCGCTGGCTTTGATGCGACATTCAAACTTTCCGTTGTCGCGATCATAGGTGGCGTTGTGAATCTTCAAATCATATCTCCCTTCAGCAGGCCGGTAGTCAATCCTATAAAATAAAAATTGCAATTTAGCAAGCGTGAGTTAGCACAATGCTCAATTTCGGTGTTTCTGAATGCTCTCGAAAGTCTGGGGCCCACACGTGGAGAAAGCAGTGAAAACTGGATGAGAAGATTAATCATTTTTGCTTATAACATTCTCACTGTTTACACCCCAAGTCACATAATTTCCATCAATTCCTCATGTCAAGAAACCCATTAATAAAGGAATTGTCATTCTCAATGGTGGCTGGGATGACGTCCAACAATGGAATTTTCAGGAAACGTGCTCAGCATGGATGAATTTAATCTCCGTTTATAAATAGAAACCCAATTATTCATGTTTTGTAGTGAAATTTGACGAATTTGATGCGCGCTTGTATATAAAGTTTGACATGACACATTATGAAGGCTCTCAACGAGGAGGGGCAGTAGGTAGCCTTTGTCAAGTAAGGCGATGAATCAGAAATTCATCGTTTGTATTGACTACACAATCGAAGCCCAGGTCACGACGACGGCATGGACGGGCCTCATTTATGATTCGCGTCTGATTCAAGACAATGATTGGAGGGAGATATGAGGAGACAGCCGGCAGAGACTGTTGACCTCCATGATAATTGGCTTGTCATGTTTTTGAAAACTTTGCTTTGTCATTGGTCCTACGTGCAGCGCTTACAAGGTGAAATTACGACGGTAGCGACTAGTAGAGGTCAATTTTTGACTTACGCATAGTTCATATCCAACGGAGTTTCACCAATGGCGACGTTGTCCTTGTCTCTCGCATTTGTCCTCGACCAGTACAGCGTCTCTCGTCCTCGACTGATGAGATGTGGTGCAAATCGACACTCCAGCGTTACATTCTCGCCTTCGACGACATCCCGCATGTCATCTCCCAGGACTGGTCCCAGTAGCAGCACCAACACTGGAAAATAATCAAACAAAAAACTCTTTAGCCATTGTTATTCACTACTAATACTCTGGTTGAATTAAGGCAAGGTGACTAGCAAATGCTTTCAAACGCAGCTTAGCGAGCTTCCTATTATAATCCATCTGCTAACAAAAACTACGAAATAAGTTGGCACCAAACTGACGACCACGAATTAAGCCAAGGCAACAATGTGTCCAGGGCTTAAGTGCAATTAGTTTATTCCTTCCCTAAATAATTTATTTTGGATTGTCATCATCACCCAATGGATTTTGAATTCGTTAATTGGACACACACGGGAGCAGAGGATTTCTGAGAATCTCCTGTGTATCTAAAATCAATTCGTGCGTTATGGCACTTGGCGACACAGTAGTGAATGATGATGTCGCTGTCGATGTTGCTCTTGAATCTTTAGTGGTTGCTCAGTGTTGTGTAAAGAAAAACTTCGTAAGGAGAAGACGACAATTCGACTGTCTACCTGCGCTTCTATTCTTCCGGCTTTTATAAAAAAGAACGAATTGCATTCATCAAATACAGAAATCATCCAACCATTCAGTCCTGCTGACATTCGGTGGTGGCTAAGAAAACCCTATAGGGTGAACGACTCGGTCATAATCACTTTGGCAAGATGGGAGGGTAAAACTCCGACAACCGCTGGATGCAACTAGATCATAATAAACGTCCCATCCCTGCACTTCCTTAACTGATTGTTATGATCTTGTTTGTAAAAAGATAATGAGAACTTGGGCAGTAGAATGGGAAGGACTCAATATGTGAGCGCTTCTTTCTTCAAGAAAAATCTGAAAGTCGCGGAGAATAGAGCGCGTATAGACCTTATGATTAGTACTACCAAGGGAACAGCAGCTCTGGAAACTAGGTCTCCGGGTACTACTACGTTGCCAGCAGAAGTTAGCTGAAGCACATGTAATAACAATAATAATAATAAGGGCTGAGGGTAGTATATACTTGTCCAATTTTCTTCCAGGAAATCTCACGCTTCTTCCTACTCCGCACACCACACACTCCAGCATATCCTTTGGCTATCGTAGCCAAAAATCTTGGGCGCTGTTCATGGGAAAATGAATGGCCATTTCCCATCATCCACTTTGAATCCTCCTGGCTGGTCATTAACTTGAACTTTCATACGATTACGATGAGCTTTTTGCTTCCAAAAGTTCACATTAAGCCGTGTAATATTATTCCCGTGAACAACACAGGAAAGGAAATGTAAAGGAAGCATTGACAATACAATCTTATTACAAGATCAGTGTGCGATAGTTTTCCTGTGCCAATATTGCAAACAAAGCCAGTTGCTATTTTTAGGATGTAAAGATATCCATCTTAGACAAACTAATTGACACAGAAAAGTGTGACAATAGAATCTCCTTTGAAAAAAGACGTGCTGATCTCTCATACAAAATGAATTCCTGCTCGGAGCATTCAATCACAGATTCCTGAATCCATGTTGTAGGATAAGAGTTTCAGATGCTGGCGCGTTTATTCTTAGACTTCTCTGCAGTCTCAGTACTTAAATTCCCATTGTACATAAATGCCTTATTAGACAACGTCCTCCTGGAAAGGCTTATCAAAATCCGTTCCTCTTTTACCACACATTTCTAACGAGTTTCGCTCTTCCTCATGGAACATCGGATTTAACTTTGTTATTAAAAAAGATGTGCTTCTATTATTATCAATTGGACGTGGCTGTCAAAAATTAGGTAATACAGGGGAAGGGTACGAGGATCCTTCGTTCAGAAATTCTATTCTATTCTATTCTTTAAAAAATTTCAAAATCTGACATATATCTCCGAATGGCAACATCATTTTACCACCTACGCCCGTTTTCCAACTGCCACTGGATTAGAAGTACTTTA
This sequence comes from Pseudachorutes palmiensis, assembly GCA_009869845.1. NCBI lineage: Eukaryota > Metazoa > Arthropoda > Collembola > Poduromorpha > Neanuridae > Pseudachorutes > Pseudachorutes palmiensis. The sequence goes on along the minus strand of VNWY01000070.1, from coordinate 17,959 downwards.
CTTCTCTCCACGTAACATCCCTGGAAGAAAGTCTGAAAGCTTCCAGCAGTGATGCAAAGGCCTTTTCTTCTTTCAAAAATTCTATTTTCAATTGAATGGATTTAATCTGTTCTAAAGGTAACACTAGCGGGATAGAATAAGCTCGTCTGAGTGGAAACTATTGTAAGTCTCCTACGCCAGTATTGTAAAGGGAAAGATTTATAAGATGGAACCCGAGCATTGTAACATAGTATAACGATGAAGTGCGTGCCTTCAGCAGCGCAGCAGCGTTACCTTTCCAAACTGACCTTGAGTTCAACATACCGAAGGGTCTCATAATAACACAGTACTGAATACAAAGACTTCAAAACAAGAAAACAGACCACTTCTGATTCATTTTTTCAGTAGGTGAGAGGAAGATTTTCTCCAAACAACATCTGTCAGAAAGCTGAAGTCTCCAGGAGAGGAAAATTAAGGAAAGTGATTTAGAGATTTCGTGTGTCTTTAAGGATAAAGGGGTAGAAAGGGTGGGGCCCGAGTTTTTTTTAACATTCTCGTTTCTTATTCATTCGGAATAATGAATTGTTCTTTAACTATACATAGAAATTTTGCTAGAAGCCAAATGAAATCTTCAGGTTTTCGCCAAGAAATATGCAACCTTTGCCAAAACTGTGTTAAATCCAACGGAAAATGCACACATTGCATTTCTTGGCTCGGAATTAAGTCCTGGATTACTACGTGCCATCCCAGAGTCCAAAACAGGAGAAATATGCCAAAGAAAAGGTTTGAAGTCGACGCACGTAGTCTTATATAGAAAATGGGGTACCCTTAAGTGCCCTCTGATTTTGAAATGAAGGAAAACATTTTTCATTCCAATCTAATAGTAGCCAGGGCTTGAAGGGAAGCTTGATTTTTATTTCTTTTTCAAAAATGAAGCTCATTATTCTTTTTCACTCTTCCAAAGCAGGATCTAAAAAACTGATGTTGTTTTCGACCACTTCCCGATAGAACAATAAACAAGTTTGTAAGTCTCAAGGATCCCTTGAGGTAACAAGTACCCCAAGGTCTAGTTTAAAATTGGTTCGGGAAAAAGATAATTAAACAGGGAAGGTGAAAAAAGCCACTTCAAAATGGGATCAGATAAAGTTCTTTTCCCTGCTTCCAATAATTTTCCATCTTCTTGGAACAAATCACACCTGCCAACTGTTCCAACACCTTTTCTTTCTAGTTTCTAAAATTTTTACTGATTTGAATTTTAATGTTCTAATTTTCAGTGGTCCAAAATGAAGTGTTCCTAGCAGCTTCACAAAGGACAAGAATAATGGCACCATCCTTACTTCATTTTGGCCCTTTGAAACTACTTCACTGCTCCAATAATCTCCACTACTCATAATTATACAATGTGAATCTTAAAATCCGTCCATAAATCTTTCCAGAGGTCGAGTGCCGCCGCGCAGTTCATGGAAATAATCTCGTTTGTCGGAGTTCAAAAACTCATAAATTAAGATCCCTAAGTATAATCCATTAGTGCAATTAATTTTGCGCGTACAATGGGATTTAGTACTCAGGCCCACACGCCAACTAACCAAAATGTCATGGTCAAGCGGACTTTCCAAATGTGTTCAGCTCCACTTCATTCCGCCGCGGCCGAACTCCACCCTATATTGCATTGAGTCCACCGCCAAAAGATTTATTTCCCAATCAACGAGAAGGACCTGAAACTCAATTTAACTTTTTTCCCTTATGGACAAAAGGGATCATCGGACTGTTGCCAAATAAATCCTTTCACCGGCTTGGTCACTTTCTCCTGTGGAGAAAGTTTGGGAACGTGTCCACCCACTTTAACTCCTCGGCGAGGGAGATAATAATAACATGAGGACGGTGTGGTAGGGTGCTTATCCAGTGGAACTTAAAGCTCTCGTGAACTTTTAATCTCGTGATTAATGGGCATTAAATTAGCTCAATTATGTTTATAATGGGATCAATGCAAATAGCTACTTACCCTCTCAAAAGGAGTAATTTGTGGTCAAGTGGCGCTACGTTATTAACTAACGAGTCATTGAAAATGCGAAAAAGTTCCCACACAATAATAACACGTCCTCATACGCTTATTAGAAGTAAGACGTCTTTAGCATTTTAGTTGCTACGAAGCAGGAGCCAGTATACCAAGGATAAAACGTGAAATCATGAATTACTGTAATCACTGTCTACGACTGTTAACAAGTTTGTGGGAAAATACTATGGCAAGTTTTTGAGCTCTTATTTTGAATTTGGAAACCATCTCATTCGTTGTCCGTTTAATGACCAAATCAAAGTCGTCCGACTACTGCTCTGGCATAAGAGCTACAGTAAACTGGAGTTAGTTGTTCCAGTAACAGGCCCTGAACTTAAGTTATCGCGTTTTGAGAACTCTATAATCCATTATGGAAATCAGGAGTAGTAGGTTAGCAATCAATAGAGTATCGAAAAGTCAGAAGTCTCATTTAAATGAAGCTTCCTTCCGAAATTGGCTCCACCGTAGTAATGGATGGGTTTGCTCTCCTAGAACCTTCAAAATCCAATCGTTGTCTGACGTTATTATGGGGATGAATGTGGCATCTCCCGTATACTTATAACCGGTTCGTCTTCCTTGTAGCTCTCTGAAGTTTTTGAACTCTCAAAATGTGTGATTCAAGAAGTTGTTCAAAAGTAAGGCGTCATTAGGTAAGACAAAACGAACTTTGGACTATATGCAATGGCCAAGTTCAAAGTAGTTCAGTATGTCCCTGATAATGGACAAAGGACAAGTTTGGAAAGCATTTTGCTTCTCCTTCGTAGCAGCTAGTAACAATGAATTGCTTGACTTCTCAAGCAGAAAATCCAAATGGTTTTCATTCAAGGAACAAAACTTCTAGGCTTTCCCTTTTACACAATTCTCAGAAGAATTGAAAATACATTTTCATTTTAAACTCTCATCTTCCTCTTTTGTCTTTTCCTCATCTTCCTTCCGCCACCATCTTGGGAATTGGAGAGGTCTAGAAATTAGTTTCCCTTTAATTTTAAAGCACTAATTCTTTATTCATGGTCTCTGCCCCATTCTATGTATTTAATTTTAAGTGGTTAGAAGCGTGAGATTGCAAATTTTGTTCCCTTGTGGTCGAACTTGGGGTTTGTCTATTCTTGTCTTGATGTTCGACTGTGCGTGGGCTTTTACACAAAGGCACAAAATTCTACCGCAACCCTGTCATCACAGATACAATTTTAGAAAACAATAAACTGCGTCCGCTGTTGTGAAATTAGTGTTGAAAAAAATCAATAGTGACACACCTTGATCCCAATGAACCGTTTAGTATAAAATTGTTGCTTAAATGTGCTGTGTATTAGTCTGTGAATTGGGAGTGAAAGTTTAAAATTGGGCATGTCAACCAGGACAGATAGACAAGTCTTGCGGATATTTAATTGACGCTTCCTCGTTACTGCAAGGATAATTTGGGAAAGCTAATTCCAAATCACCACTGAACCATAAAGTAGTTCCAAAGTCTATGAAAGTATTAGTAATTAAATCATTAGTTTCACTTGGGAGCACTGACAGTTACTGCGTGCTTCTCTTACATTGAGTCTGTAGAGAGGAGTGAAAGTAGGAGAAAATAGTGATTAGATTAAACTCCGTACACACAGAATAGCACACAGACATGTAGAAAGTGCTTTGTTGGCTCTATCGAGTATTGCGCTTTATCGCTTACATGGCAATAACACACATCAAATATGGATAAGTCTCTAATTAATATGGCATACTACTGGTACTTGTTACTGCTAGTGACTCAAGGTGGTACCAGCACTAACATATCCAGGGGTCTGCTGGAATTTATAGCAAGACCTCATTTCCTAGCTCGTTGCGTTTTCCCCTGTTTGCCATCTTGTTAGGACGTATTTCCGCAGCGAGTCGGACAAACAGAAATGTTCAAACTCAATTACAGCCGTCTGTTTCTACAGAGAAATATCCGGGGGTGGAACCCGGATTCGTGATTTATATCAAATCGACTAATTAAACCCGTTCGTTTACTCATTCCTAATCATGAGGAGGGGACGATTGATTGGATAAGCAAACCATGAGATTTCGTCTGTGTTAAACTTATGCAAATAGTGACATGGATCTTCTTCCATTCTTTTCCGAGAAGCTTGTTTAGGAAACAAGTTTTGAGTCATTTTATGTACTATTCTTCCACGTGTGAGCAAATTGCATGTGGCCAGTGTAAAGTCCGAACAGGAAATACACAATGGTGACCCACGGGGTCAAGGAATATTTCCTTCCCATTGTTCTCCCAAAAGGAAAGGTGACTTTCAGAAATTACAGTCAGGCTCTGTGGAATCCTGGCAAAAATGTATGCATTTATTTGAATCAATTTGGATGACATGAGATGTCATGCCCAAGACTTTACGTGTCATGTCCAACTTTAATTTCTGCGTGGATATTTTCATTCATGCGATACAAGAAAATTACCATCATTTCAAGATCCGAAGGGAGGAAGGTTAAAACCACAGAAATAAAAATCATAGCAACAAGTAAATTGGAGATTTTTTTTTGGCAAAAAAGTGTCATTCACATTCCGCTTGCGTGGGTTTAACGGCTAACCTTCTTCACCTATTGTTCTTTCTGGTAAAGAAAAATATGGGATTCGGAATTAATCTTTAATCTTTCCAACGGCTTCCGTGTTTACGGTCACGCCAGGAATTCGGAGCACTGGATTCCATCGGGTTTCTTAGAAATGTGGAATCCGGAATGTCATATATACTGAGACACACATGCTATATGAAATATGGGACTCAATGGAATCGACTTTTCTATGTATTTATTTGTCCGTTTGCGCTACTCACTGGAACGGAAACTCGACAGGGACCGTTGCTACCGTTTGCCACCTGGGGAAAAGGGCTTGCAATTCCCATCGACCAAAATAAACCTGCTACCAATTTCCTACCCGCTGCAGGTAGTGTTGTAGCGGATTAGCATTAAACGTAAGGAAGTACTTAAGTCCAAACAACTAAACAACCTGCTACTAGGCTGGAAGGCATCTGAGAAAAAATGACTTCCAATTTTAGTTTTTCCTGAGCACTTTTCCAAAGGGCTCTTTGCCATATACCAATTCTTAAAGTGGCCCCCTAAATTACAGGGTTGCAGCCATTTTTGCACCTCACAAAAAAGGTAACAGACGATTACCTACAGTAATAAGAGTGGGCATTATAAAATTCAAAGTAATTCCTATCCACTCCTAAGCACTCGAGTTGAAGCCATGTTTACACTTTTTATTATTATGGGGCGAGAACTTGTGAGCATTTTCCTTTTATCTGGATGTCGTCGTTCAAATAGCACACAAGGAGTGGGATGTGTTAAAAATCACTAATCCGAATCGAGAGTGGACAATGACCATAAAAACACATTTACTCGAAAGAAGGAAGAACTCATTTGGGATTTTATTCTTTTTGTCTGGCTGCTGCTAGCTAACTCTTACCCATAATCGTTAACCACCAACAAAAATCACTGATTATACAGAAACACACACAGAAAGTTCTTTAAATTTGTTTCTGGCCAACGTTTTGGTACGTGCTCCTACTTTTTGGGCACACACAATAATATGAAAACCTCATCATAAGGGAAGGAAACCACAGGAAAGAAGTTGTTATGTCCCGCAGACAGGAGACAGACCACTATTAGCATTTTTGGTCCAAAGTTTTGCTTGGGTAAATTGGAAAACTTTGCCAATATAAACCTGTTCGCTTGAGCCAAATAATGTGGGTAAAACCCGGAACACTTTTCTCCAATTTCTCAATAAATTTCATCAATGGGTTACAAAATTACTTCTCTGGATTTTATGAAGGTGAAGAAAATGACAGAAATGTCACAGAGGGAGTCAGTATGCTTTCACTTTGAGCATAAATCCAGAGACGGAAATGTGCAACAGGATTTTGGAAAAGTGATCAACATAATTGCTAAAAGACTCACGAAGGGATTAGCATTATAGGGTAACATCCCCTTTAGCATACACTAAAGGAACCGTCAGAGAAGTTATGTGTACCAATTTCAATAGGCAAAGACGAACTACACGATTAAATTCAATTAGTCAACCCTTTTTAATACTATAAGTTACAAGACCTCAAGAAACGCGTGAGAATTTTGTAAGCTGTAAGCAGCCAGGAGCATTTCATTCACCAAAGTCATTACACTTCTACAAATCCTAAATAATATCAAAATCAAATCGGATTATTGGATTAAAACGTATATAGGGGGTTACTCTTGCTATAGAAATTTAGACATTGTTCGGACTTGCAATGATAAATTACACTTTTGTCATCCGATTTATATATTCCTCTAGATAAAATGCTGTTTGTTACATATTTAACGTCCAACTACAATCTCCTTGGATAAAAACGAGATTATCAAAAATGGACATTGTGGAAACTGAAAGAAAATAATCGTTTCAGTGCGTACACTCCACCTTCTGTCTCATCATTTTTCATGTTGTTAATTACCCTCAACCCGCCTACTAAACTCCTCGCAGATCCATGGGCATATATACCCAGTGTTTATGACGTTGGACACTTCCCTTAAGCCCAAAGACTTTTCGTACATGTAATTTATGGGAGGACGGTATGAGCAGAGGATCATTTCATGAAGAGAATTTTTGCAAACGCCTTGTATAAAACATCTTAAATCTTTTTGCCTAAATACTTTTAGTGGATTAAGAACGGAGGAGTATATGAAATAACTCATCGCCATGCATTACTTTTCTGTCATGGAACCATTTCAAGATCCTTATATGAAATATCTACGCGCACACTTTTTGAAAAGCGGATGGAAGAAAATGGCAAACCGTTTCCTTCCAAATAACTTCCAAAAGGAACCCAAGTCCGACCATAGACCCTTGAAATGCGGTAGAATACTGCCTCAAATGTAGTAGGATGTTGATAAATAATTCCTTAGGGCTGTAGGCCCTGGACAACTGCGAGGGAGTATCTCGTTAGGTTTGCAAGGAAAAAGCATTCACAACATCTCCTTTTCCTATCCGCAGAATTTCAATAACCACGGGAAATGAGATTCTGGATTTTTGCCAAAACATTTTTGCAAACAGGCAAAAAGTCCTTTCGTCCCGTGTACCGAAAATGAGGTTTAAAAATTAAATGCGAATTCTTTCTCCATGGTTGCTATTCAAAGAAATTGAGCAGTGTGGGATGTTACCGTTGTGCGATATACTTTGCGTGGTTCATTTTTATCGCCGTCTAGGCATTACTGCTTCAAAAATTCGGCGATGGTAGCCTCGATATTACACATCTATAACCCGTTTCTTGGGTATTTTTTATTACCCGGTATTTTTTATGTTTGACAAAATGTGGAGGAGGCCGAGAAAGTCATTAATATAAAAATTACGAGTCGTGATACAATTACTCAGCCTAGATTATTTACTTTATTGAATTCGAAGCCATTTTGCAAGTGTGCACTCCTTGTAAAAGCCTCGCCGCCAAAAGTCATTACTACGGGAAAAATATGTGTGAAAAACTTGTACAGCAATTTATTAGTCCGGATTGTCTTTTTGCCATATGGCTCCGGTCTCATCAGTTCCAATGCTCAGTGATCCATTTACTTCTTAATACTTGGCATTGCATGGTCATTCAAGATTACGGAAAGAAATTCCCACTTCCTGAAACTCAGAAAAACGTTAATCTCTTGCCTCTTTAATTCATCCGACGCTTAAAATCTGATTCGTGAAATGAACGGGGTTTAAGGTGATGTATACGGGAAAAGGCGCAATTGCTTAAAGCAAAATAACACGACCCATTGTTGTTTCCACTTAATATTATAATACTTTAAAAGCCGACGAGGCTATACACAGAATCAAGAAACGCCATTGGGAAATTCACGTTTTCTGCCTCCACACACACCACCACACAAGTCCTCATGTCCGCTTGAGATTGCATGTGATGAGTGGCTACAGGTGTGCTTTTTCCTATGCGTTTTCTTCATTGACTAAGCAAATCTTCCGTGAGTGGATTTCCTTCGTGCCAATGAACTCATTATATTGCCAAATGTATAGGCCTCAGCTCCAGCCTTATAGCAAGGAATTATGATCAAGGAGACGCTCATCCTCGCATGCACATTCAACAATGGCATCTTGTGATCCCCAATGGAAAACATTCTTCTCCGAAGCCAGGAGCAAATCTAAATGCTTTCATTATCGAACCCAACAATAACTCTAAGCTGAGGTTCTAATGAGCCAATTCTTTTTGCAAAAGCCTAATTGACAGGCATAAGGAGGTAGAAGACAAATATGAGCCATTACATTTTCCTATACTAACCAGCATGAATCAGCGTTAGTTTCTTTTGAACAAGGGTAGGCATTGTAAAAGCTTGGCTAAGAAAATATTTACCCTCGCGGATTTATTGGCACAGAACCACCAGATGCCAAAAGGCCCATCAATTTAGGCTCAAAGAAAGGAAGAAAGATGAGCATCTGAAGTGGTGAAATGTATACATCCGATTTCTCTCTCTGCCGCTCTCATGCATTTATTGGCACCGTGAAAATGGAGTCAAAAAATGCTTTAATAGAGTTTCACATTACTAGAGGATTCGTGTCGTCGTTTTTTAAAAATGAAGATTTATAGGGCACCAGAATAGAGGGAAAGGCCGTTAGAATTTTTGAAATTCTGACACCAATGTCACTAGGTCGGATCGAATTAATGCTACATCGACGTTCATATAACGGTTTTTGTGCAGAGATTTTGCATATTGTCCTTTGCAAGGATAAATGTGTCACACTTGTCACCAAGCAACCTTGCTACCATGCTGTGACTGACAAGTGTGACCAACGCAATAGAATTGATGAAAGGAATTGCACAGCGCAGCAAGTGTCACGAGACTAACCTAAAAATTCAGATCAATTTTAAATATAGACCACTTCATTTGCCTTTTGTCGTGAACAAAGGGGGTGTCACTCATTTAACTTTTCCATCTAACTGATCATGACTATCAATGATTACGTTTGCATAATGGGAGCTCCACTGTCACCACCGTCTTGTTGTTGGTGACCAAAAGTCTGCCTCTATAGTTAAACTCCAATGAATCAAACCATAACGGAATTAAAGTGGATCGCATTTTTATTCCTTTGGTTCTATCGTCACGTTTCGAGAATAAATATCCTTTGGAAATGGGCCAACTGGGCATAAAGGAAATTATGCATCATTACACTTGATTTGCGTTTTAAAAGTATCGATGACTCGGGGAAACACTCCATCTTTTTTTCTTTGTGTGACATTTCCTGATCGTATCATGAACCACTTTGTCATTAGATTTCCGCTCACCGAGCATTTAAAGGATGAAACTCATTTTTGTTTAATTACACCCTGCAGGTGACAACGACTTTGATATGAGAAAAATTTACGAGTAGATCAAGAAGATGCAAAGACTATTTTTCCGTTGTTCAGAAATTCATTAAGCGACACTGCTCCCGGCATGAAGCAAAAGTTAATTAAGAAAAAGTCAAGGAGAAAAGACAGCTTGAAAGTTTTGATGACCAAATGAGAAACTGCTTGCTGCTGAATATGCTGCTTGCTCACCGATTCGATTAGTTAAATATTTATTCAAAACGAAGTAGCAAGACTATTTGCAGAGAGGGAGAGAGCTTGCGAATAACGTCTCTGCATGTGTCATATTGGTTTCTTTAATTTCTATTGTCGATGACACTTGAGGCATGAAGTGGAGAAAAACGTCGTCAGAGAAGTTATAAAGTCCATTAGGAAATTAGCATCTGGGATCTTTAATTCATGAGATTCGCCAGGCGACCTGTGTGGGACTTCAGGGAGCTCCCACATTAATACAAAATGTCACTGAGGCACAACAGCCCATGACCCAAATCCAGCTTTAAAGATTCGCAAATACCCCGGGTGAAACCGGAGCATTACGGGATATGGATCTTTATTTCCAAAATATTATTTGCAACTTGAATTATTCAAGACGAGAGACATGGGTCATTTTCCTTTTTTACAATTTAAATGCTTTGCTTTTAAAACTCATAAATCCCAAACCTCTTTTGGCATTTACTGCCAACATAGTTCCTTCTTTTGTTTTTGTTTGTCAAAAAATTACAAGCGGATAGAGTATAAAATGTTTTTTATTATGTTGTTTTCCCATTGTTATTGAAAAAAGTTGGACATTCTGACCTTTGTCCTACTTTATTTAATCAACCCTTGAGGAAGAACAATGACCAAATTATTCTCTTTTAAAGGGTTTGACCCGAAATTTGTAATTCTACAAGGAAACATTTCACACTAAACCTCAAAATGTAATGTGGCTTTTGGGTAAATTAATTCCTGTGGCATATCCGCCATTCTTGTAATGAAATAACTTTCACTTCAAGTTATAGTCGTGAGAATTTTAAATGTAATGCAGGGAATTTATAGACCGCGTGGATTATATGGCCGCTGACTTTCATTGATTTCAAGAAATTGCAATATTGCTTATCGATATTAGCGATATTTGGTGCATCCATTGCGTGTTAGAAAATTCTTTCCACAAGTTTTGCATAATGCGTTATGAGCCGTGAAAAATTCATTTGCATACAGCTTACAATGACAACATTCGAATAAGGTCAGAAAACTGTTAAATCCTTGAGTATCATCTTCGCTGACAAGTTGTGAAAATGTAGGTGAAAAGATTCTACGCCCATCGATAAAAGTTTCATTTCATGTGTAGGGGTATGAAGGTGTTTTTTCAAAGTATGGCGGCGATGACTTCACTTAAGCCTGATGGGGGTTTAACCCCGGTCTTGACTTATGTTTTTTAATATATTAATTTTGCAATAGGACGCGCAGTCAACATTGCCGTTCGTCTCGATTAGGTATTAGTGGATGCTGCGTAGGTTGACTATATAGGGACGGCGACGCATCATTATCACTCCCTTTAACTAACGGGAAAATCAACTTTTGTCTTTTAAAGGGCGGAATTTATTAAATCATTGTCTTCCATGAAGGAGTCATTGGCTCATCCTCCAGGTGATGACATACTTTGTACCGGCAAATCTCAACAGCATGATGATAACGTTGCAGCTGCCGCCCCGATTGTTCGTCAAACAATTAACTGTCTGGCATATTCTGGCCCTGTCAATTTACATTTAATTGGGATTCAATCTTTTGACTTGGCCAATTTTATGAGAAGAGCTGAATTTTATAGGTCAAATCAGAGATGAAGGTGCAAATGAGTAGCGGAAAACTTTTTGACAACCAATTTGATATAAATTTTCAGCACATGTGATTGTTCCCTGGTGCTTCAATTATTCGGGGTCTATTGTTACACATCCCAATTGGCACACAACCAATATCCTATCAATAATTCAGGAGTAATTTACGACTATTAGTTTACTAATGATAATGACGATGCATTTTTTCTGGTTTGGCATATCCCTAGTGACCCGTATTTTGCGAGACGATGATTCGTTGGAATAACTAATTGTCCCCTTGCATTACCTTTACTTTAAGTGCAAAAGTCAACCTGAATTGGATGGCCATTTTCCCGTTAATTTCTCGCTTGATTTTTGCGTGATAAAAATGAACTCAATTTATTTAGACAAGTCTTTCTTGATGAGTGTCCACTTTAACTTTAATTAATCCTCCGAGAGGCGTGCTGACACCGGCATGCTGAGTTATGAAAATTCAGTTAATAGCATCGATGGGATTTTAACCGAAAAAAACCGCTCGGGCGTTGAACTTTTTGTATCCAAAATGGATCATCCATTTCGTTTCGCTTCATCAACAGTATTTCAGAGTTTCTAAATCATCTTCATCCCATGAGTGCGTTGGTGAGCAAATAGTGTTTACAGTTAGGGGATGTCGCCTCGGAGCTACAATCTAATTGCTTTTTGGGCTACATGGCACATGGTAAGGGGCGACGGTTCCTTTCCAGACTAATCCGGGGAAGCTTTTACGCCAAAAGGAAATGCAAAGTTTACATTTTGCACATTCAAACTCCTGTGTGTGTACACATCAAGTTCCTTAAGGCCAATTTCAAACATCACAGTTTCATTCTGCAAGCGCTATGCCCTACGTGTGTAACACTAATGTGTGCTTAATCTTAAGTTGTTGAGCTTTCGTACACAATTTTTGTATACAAAGGAAATGCCCAAACCTCTTTCCTCCCCACGTTCCTTTTTCAAATTGCAAAAGTAAATTGGAGAGGAAAATTATATACACGAATTGAGGACTTTTTGGTGAAAAGATCTTCCTAATCTGATTGCAAATTCTCTCCGGTGGTGGTATGAAACGTGACGCTGAAGCTATTAGCTTTAGAACCAGCAGTAGCGGAAGAGGGATGAGATTTCTATCAAAAGACTTTGATGGGTAAAACTTGAACAATAATAAACTCATTTAGGGATTTCAAATCCCTTTTCTTAAATTGAGGAAAGACTTTCGGATCCAAGTTCAATGGCGTCCCCAAAGCATGACTCTAATTTTATGATCCGCAAGGCATTCCCAAATGTTGTCATCATTAAGGCTATTTTGCTTAATTACGGTTTGGAGTTGAGGACATTGTTCAAGTTTTAAGAAAGGCGACGACGAGTACCCTATTCATCCATGTATAAATCACTCCTTGTGTAGTCTATGAATTCAGTGCTAATTAATTATCATATTGTTTCGCCCAGAAGATGATAAAGTTAAAGTTATTTCTCACAAATTGCCCATCCTTTCTCCAAAGCATAAATCTTTGTGTGCGAATAACTTTTACATGCGTATACTCTAGGTTTGGATCGTTAATTACGCTTTACTATTCGCCAATGGGAATTTGCATTTGAGCATTTGTCAAGTGTTGACATTCTCGCACATCCCTATACTTGTCAATGGGCTTCAACGAACTGACGACAACGAGAAAATGGATGCCAGAACGACCTATAGATTAATGCAAGAGATTCCTCATCCCCCGCCCATTGTGGAAATCCATTAACGTTTGTGGATTTCAGTGCTAAAATTAAAAGATGCGGCCAGGAAGGATGTAATTAAGTGTTTTCGCCAAAGACAAAAGCCAAATGCGGCTTTCGCACTTGTACGCTTCTTCCTCATTTCTCTTTTGACGCCTACTAAAGTTTTGCACGAATTGTACATTTTTATGACCCCTGTTAATCCTGTAAGCTGGCACATAAAAGGCATTTCATATTTGGAATCAGACTGGTGAGAATTATTGCCAAAGAGCAAATCCTCATAACAGAATCAATAATTACAATAATAAAAATGCCTCGAAGGAACCCCTGCCGGTTTGGCCAGAGTAACACTGGAAAACCAGTTACCGGGAACCATAATTCCTGTTATATCTTTCAAAGTTGTTTTTTATTATTATTTGTGCATAAATGAAACAGCAGCTTCTCATGACTACTTCTTCATCGTCCACTACTATCAAAGGAACATGGTTAACGAGGAATTCTTGCTGAGCAACGCTTGACTCCGACTGACCTCTAGACTCTGACGTCGACCGTCCAAGGTGTGAAATGTGGTTCCCAATGGAAACTAACGCAGCAGTGTAATTCATGTGCTGGATTTTTTAATAATTCCTAAATCTTCCCCGTCAACGACGTGGGTTTATGTTTAATCGTTTTTACCATTTAATTTCATGTACAGTATCATTACCGCAGAGCATAAACTACAACTTCTGGTGACAGGTAGTTAAGGAGGATTTTTAAGAAGTAAAAGTAACTCCCTTTTTCCATTTCTAAAATCATGCTACACCGTTTACTTCCCTAGAGACACTCTACGTCATAACATTTTTAAAAGCGCACGAGTTCTGGCTTTTTCGAAATTGAACATTTCATCGACTTGAAATGTTGAAAGAGCATTATGGTATATTCCAGCATGGGAAGTCTCATTCACCACTGAACAATAATTCACATAAAAAGTCTTTCGGAAAGTCAAAGTAAAGGATTGGTGCAAACTTTCTACTTTTACCACCGCCGCACCATTTCAGCACAAAGCTGAAAGTTGCAAGTATTTTGCACAGACTTGGATGGATATTTTACACAATTTCATCAATCTCAATCTCAAGCAATCAATCAAGAATGTCGCCACATGTCGCTCCCATGTTATATAGTAGATTTGTGAACTTCCATTTTCGTAAGGGTATAAGTACCATTTGCATCCTTACTGAAAAGAAGCCAAGATGGATGTGAAGTGTAAAGTTTTTGGAAGTTCATCTGCATTTATTTTCTAGTTTTTATCAGTGACGACTTCCTTAAATTTCCATAAGTTTGTCAGCCCTTAACAATTCCAAGCCACCGCCCTTCAATTACATGGACTTTGTCTACCTTTCCTTCCCTTGTCCATGTTAAGTAATGCAATATCTAATCCAGAACTACATATTTTATTCATCACGCCTTTCTTTTTACAACCCCCACCACCACATGAGGGCATTAATGCAGCAGTGCTAGTGGGAAGACTTAAAATCCATTTTTAGAGTGTGTGTGCATTTATAATGTCGCCGGTGTGCTCCCTTAAAAGTTTCCATCAATAAATTATGTCTGCCTGGTTTTGACTTTTTTCGAACCATTACTTGACTTCCATAAACACTGCTACTACTGCTTTTTGAAAAAATAAGAGGTGGGATGATGGAAGTAGGTTTTTGGCTGGATGCTCTCAAACTTCATCGCATAATTCAAAAATGTTAGGTAGAAGAATTTTACTTGAAGAAAGGGGTTTCAATTTCATGAAATCACGCTCAGCTCGTTAGCATCTCTTTGAAAATCAAGACGGATGGAATCACCACATGCATCGCCCACAAGTATAGGTCTACGGACTACTGGAGAAGGAGCTTGTGCTCGTTTAGAAAATGCGCCAAGTAGATGCGGACATGAGAACGCTGGTCGAGGGGATTGCTTTTAGCGTCTTGTAAACTTTGTTGGAAAGGATCCCTTTTCACAGAGCCACACCTTTCCTGATGGAAAAGGTTCCTGGATTTTTAATTTACAATGGAGTGTAACAATGGATATAAAAATTCATTAAAGGGAGTACACGAAAGACTGCGAGAACAACTTGAACTCATTACTTTGGACAGACAGGTAAAGGGAATCTATCAGATCAACAACGCTTCTAGCAGAAGCTCAAAGATTGAAAACGAGATTCCCTGCCATCATCCTTTAATTCTTATACATGGACGTCATGCCTTACGCATGATAGTATAATAGTGTAAAAGTACTCGTCTCTCCAACAGGTTGGATCAAATCTTCGCCATCAATTAACATTACAAATTAAAAAGTGTCCATCAAAAGCTCTTTTGTGGACCTGGAGTAGCGGTGTTGGATGTACACCTGCCCCGGGGACAGTCCCTGGATCATCCACAAATGCTTTCAAACTTTGATTTTTGAGATCCTGATAGCTTCAAAACCTGTCAGGCAAAACTATCTTCTGTAATCCAGCAGACGGATTTATAGACCCGAAGATCAGCAGATATGCATTTCACTCTCCTTGCAAAATCCCGACACAACAATGAAGGGCCAAATGAAAATCATCCGGGCAATGACAGCGGCCGCGCAAGGGCCTAAGGGGTATGTGAACTTGGATATGACACGATTCTGAATCAAGAGGGGTTGCAAAGGAAATATCATTAAGAAGTCAAGTCACTTTCTACGACTTCTTGAAGAAAAATACGAGAATCTGAAGATGAGGATTCATCTCAAGATCTTTTGACTGCTTCCTCCTTTCTCGTCTTGAAGATGAAGAATACTAATAATAAGAGTTTCATATTATGATTATTATTTCCTTTGAATTATAATGACATTACACACGGAGGTCTTTTGCATGCATAATGCATCATCACCATTATTCCAAACCGAAAAATCCTCGCATTCAAACAGCTCAAATCTCTATATTCCCCGAGACGAAGTTAAAGCTTTTGGCATCTCCCATCGCGGTGAAGTAACTGATACTCAATTCAAATGTCCATCCATCTCCATTTCTTTTTATTTGCATATTCCTTAGTAGACACACTAGGGTCCTATCTCCACTACACTTGAAGAACAATACGCATCTTTATTTTTAGGTATGTGGCCAACTTGGCAGGAGGGATGGACTGGGATGATTGCTTTGGTCAGTCTATTCAAGAAAAAATGGCTTCAAGCAAATCGATCCACCTTCATTTGTATTCATTCTCGTAGAACAATAGATTGGATTCAAAATTATTGCCAGGGATTTACCACGTACTTCCTAATCCTCTTCCAGCTTCACTGCAAATCTGCAAATAATGCACACACACCACTCCCATACGCGATTGCACAAATCGCCAGAAGAATCCAAGCGTATTACTGCATGGGTTTTTCATACAAGACGAATCCTAAAGCCTCTCGAGAAGAGGCTGATTATGCAATTCCTATACGCAATTAGGCTGGTCATTGTGCGTTTAAAGTTTTGACTACATCACTTACCCACCACCACGTGCCACTACCACAGACACAAGACATGACCACTGAAGCAATATATGAAAACAAAGGCGCTCATTTAGAGTCCAAGAATGGAAAAAAAATCTCCAAACGATAATAATAATAATAATCATTCTTTTATTCATGTCACACCTAAAGTTTAAATGATGGAAAAGAGAATAGGGAATGAATTGATAGAAGGCTGGGTCTTTAGAGTTAACAATGAGTAATGGATTTTCTGCATCCGAAGCGCCTAATGGACTCCCGCCATGCCCTACAGTGTCATTTCTGGCCAGGCTTAAACTTTGGCGCCGTCATCACACGAGGTCAACCACTTTGAATTCAAAACTCGGAGAAAGTCCGCCGCCATTGGTTGAGGACGTGGTTACTTTTACCTACTTGACTTGACTCCAATTGAGCAGAAATAGACGACGCCTTTCTTCCCAAAGTAGTGTATATCTCTTTATTTCCAGCTCATTGATCCCTGAAGAAAGATAATAGGGCTGATGGAATCTCTAATCGGTTTAGTGTGTGTCCAATCCGCCTGGTCAGTCAATCCCTGATGGCCACGGTGCGTTCCCGTTTACGTTTGCAAACAAAGAACTTCTTTTGTCCAATCCTCCAATCATGAAATTACCACTTTCCTTCGTTAACTTTTGTCTCGGCGGAAAAAGAAAATTGGGCCCAATTTTCGTGTCCGCAAATTGACTAGAGATAGACAAGATGGTGGTGTGTATCTCTCATTTTCTTTTTAGAACCTTTTCAAAAAATCACTCACGCTCCTAACCTTCTCTTCAAGAAAACTTTCGTAACTACTACCTTTTTGTAGAGCTTGCAATCTGATTCGGATGTGTGATGATACGCGATTACTTTTGTCAACACCATAATCAGTCATTGTGGTCAGTGCTCCCTTGAAAGGAACTTCATGCGGCAGACATGCGCTACGGGCACATCAAGATTTCATTGAAGCTTCATTAAACTCCTGAGTGACCTTAATGACTGCAAGTGACAGGTATTAATTCAGCATGGAATTTTCATATTTGGCAATGAATTACAACCCCACCTGCTTCATCTGCGAAAGTTTAATCACAGGAGCAGCTCAGCACGGAGGCTTGTTGATCAATCATAAGCTTCACTTCTTCTACATCCCTTATTAAATGAGGCAAAGTTGGTCAATTTTAATGATTCGCAGTATGATAAGTACAGTAAAAAAATTAAAACTTTTCAGGTGAAGGTGTCAGGAATATGAAAGGAGAAATTGCAAATTAGCCCAGATTTGACTTTGTTAATTATAAAATGAACCTAAAAATGATAACACACTTGGGTAATTTCAAGATAAAGTGTCTTATTCTTGACAAGGAATTAATGACAAATGTAAGATTTATGACGAAACTGGTATAAAAATAATACCAGTTGAATAGAACAAAATTATGAGCTATACACTGCATGTATATGCAATTTCCCTTTCAGCACAATCCTCATTTCATCACTCCATTTATTTTATTGTGGCGACCTATTTATGTTCTCAAGTCTCCAGGAAATGATGCTCTCGTCCTCGTCTCCAGTTT
>VNWY01000069.1:0-101696 GCA_009869845.1 Pseudachorutes palmiensis | reverse complement strand
GTTCCAATTTCTGGGTTTCAAGTGAGGATCGAGTAAGAAGCTCCTGGACAAGTCAAAATTATTTTAAAAAAATAACCTGTAAAATGTTATTTGTAATCTACTACTTTTGATAACGAATCTTGAGTTGATTCCAAAACATTTTTCTTGTTGTCCAAAATTTTCTCCAGGTCGTGAATCTTGGATGTTTGGTTATCAATCTGATCTGATAGAACAGAGACTTGAATGTGAAGAGCATCTTTGTCAGATTCTAATCGCAAGAGGCGGTCTTCAAGATCGAGTCCCAGGAGAGAGCCCTGCAATACAAAACAGAATTATTCCAAAAGATCTAAAGACAATGGTCTCCTGCAATAATAATTAAGATTTTTCTTGTGTTCCACCGCCACCCTTACCAACGACCCTAAATTGGTAGCACAATGATGCGCCTGTGCTTGACTGCAGCAGTGACATACACTAGAAGCTCGCGGCAGCGTTTTAGTCCCACTACAACAACAACTTCCGCCCCTTCCTGTTTCTTCAGTCAGACGCGGTACCCTATTTGCCGGGGATGCGGGCCGACTTGTATACAATTTGTTAAATTTATAAGCCACTGCCGCTGCCGCAGCTGCTGCAGCTTCATCTACAAAAGTTGGGTGATATGATGAGTGTCTGTTAGTGGAAGGAGACGGGGATGAAGGAGGAGCGGACGTTGATCCAAAGAGATCTCTTTCCAATGAAGCCCTAGTCCACAAATGTTTATTTTTACAGTGCTTCGTTGGACGGGGATGATGATGGAATTCAGAATTCGGAGGAGGAAGGTAGCCCATCCGACCTTCAAACGGTGAGCTCAATCTCCTTTCTCGTTCATTCCGATCAGGTAAGGATGACGCGTATTTTCTGGATGAACGGGGGGTTCTTTCATCCCCTCCTTCGGCCAATTGTGGCAGATGACTGTGTCTCAAGGGTGACCGAAGTCTCGAAGTTCCAGCTTGAGTACGAACGTTCTGAGTTGTGGTCGCTTTCGTATGTTCGACGCCAGTCATAGCTGCCGTGGCTGATGATGTGGCAGTAGGAGGTATGGGTGGAAGCCCATCTGGATTATTCAGAGGAGCCTTTGACCCTGACTCCACGGCTGATGTGACGTAATTCCCACCGGAAGAAGACATTGCTGGAGTAAACAAAAACGGAGATTTACACACCACCAACCTGTCTCTCTCTACTGAAAATTGAATGAAAGGCAGATTAGAACAAGGGCCGAGAAGCAGAAGGAGACAAGCGATCGGAGGAGCTGAAAAGTAGGTGTGGCCAGAAGTCTAATCATTGCCAAAAATTCATAATATGTTTTTCTAGTTAGAAAAAGAAGATGTTATATTAAAGTATAAAGGGGAAATGTACAAGCCAAGATGTTAATCTACAAATCCAATTCTCAAGATACACTGCATCGAGCAGGAGGAATGCAATGAACGCTGTCAAATGAGGAGATTCGGAAGGAGTGGAAGCATAAATGAAATTCATGAGCATGTTTCATAACCACATTACACACGAACTGGAAATCAAAGGAGGCTGACATTCTCAATTTCTTATTCGTTTAAATCACAAAATTAAAAACAAGCGGAGGCTTGCAGAAATCCAGAAGGAGCAGCGTGACAGGAAGAGATGCAAAATATTATTATCCTCGAGCTATACCAGGAATTTCCTTCCGCTTGAACTCCACCGAAGTCATTTTCTGTAATCCATTCCGAGTTGTTGCTCCACTTCCGGCCGGGGGGTTTTCAGTTACCACTACGGGTGTCATGACTGTCACATCCTTTATGTTATTCCCTACATTCAACGTCATGAACCCACTGACGCAGTAGTGTTCTGTAGAATCAGTATCAACCGGCGTCTCTGTCTCACTCGCACTGCTAGATGAATTGGCCGTGGCAGTTGCCGAAGAAGAGTCGCTTTCGTCACTCTCGTCACCGGAAGAACCTCGACGCCGTGATGATGCTGTCGTCTCTGGTTGGTCTTCTTGCTCTTCAGTGACAATAAGAGGTTCAAAGCCTTGAACAAAGGTCTGGGGTGTCGCTGAAAACGCCATCCCGAACCCACGCTTGGAGAATGTAAATTGGCACAGAAAACACCAACAACCAATCAGAATTTGAACTATAGAAGCATTTGTTTTAAAAGATTTTGATAAATGCTGTGGGAGAGATGGAGGAATGAAATAAAACTAAAGCCCCATGGAAAGGAAAGGAGAAAGTGAACTGAGAAGCAAACGAGTCTAAGAATAGAATCTTTGTGATCTGTCTTTCAACTGGTTGAGGAGCGGAAGCGTGGAAAAAAGAAGCGCCTTATCAAACGAAACCTGAGCCTAAACAGACGCTGGAAAGGAAGCTAAAAAGCTTCATCAAAATGACAATTAAAATGACGTTTGGTGGATTTAACATTGACGCTATCGGTGCATCTTCTGCTTCTGAATTACATCTCCTGATTAAGGAGTGCGGGGATCATCAATTACCATAAAACACACTTTAACTGACGTGCCAATGACCTCAAACGACATCTCAATAACTACTTGCTAAAAACCTCAAAAGTCAAACTAAGAATTACCCTAGAAGGAAGGGACACAGACACACACGAGCAAATCCACGCAGTCTTTTGCCAAATGACATTTTCCGAATAACTTCATCCTCCTACGCACAGCATCAGATTTCAGTCTTTTGTTGCAGAGTCCCAACATACTTTTAATAATTAATGACACTCAATCCTGTGCCAAGAGTTCACCAACCCCATAATCACCCAAAATATTTGCATCTTATCTTAAATGGTGCGTTACCGTATTTCCTTATTTCTCTACCGGTGTGTTGGAGCACATGGGCACCTTTGCGGGTTTTTAATTGAAACTTGGACCTTTGCCAAATTGAGTTGTAATTGAATTTTACCTTAAAGGATGGATAACTCCTACGCGGGTAGTAATAGTCAGCAGCACTCCCTGATTTCCTGGTGGTGGGCTCAAACGACCAGGAATCAACATTTGGACTCGTTCCCACTGGCAAATTGACAATGTGTCGACTACTGCCACCACCCCCGTGGCCACTGCTGCTGCCGTTGTTCTGCCGCCACCAGTTGGTCTGATCAGCCCGTGATGAGAAGCGATTATCCCCGGAAGTGGAATCCCATTGGTGGAGAGGGGAGCAATAACCTGCTTCATTATGGATGTGGCCTGATGGCCAACGATGGTAAGCTTCATCACCACCACCCTTGCTGAGTCGTTCGTAAATTGAGTCCAAACTGGAGGATAAATTCTGCCCAAGAGGAGTAGCGGTGCTGAAATTATTCTCTGGTGGAGAGGAGTCCAGGTCAATAAGACCATTTTGATAGATGCCATTGCTGAAGGAATTCAGAAGTTGCATTGGAGGTGGGTTAGAAAAATCAAGCATTCGAATCCCTTCGCCGGTGTCCATCATGGAACGAGTTTTGGCGTAGTCTGAACCATTTCGACGCCGCCTTGCTGGACGTGGTGGTCGTGGGGATGGATTGGCCTTGGACACTCGACCGGATTCCTCGTTGGTCGCCGTCCCTCCTCCAATGAAGTTATCTTGATGAAGGATTTCAGTGAGCTTTGACAAGAAGTCCCATTCATCTTCGGAAGCGCGCTTTGAGCCTGATTCTACCGGCAGCCTTGAAGAATGCTCAATTAGTGATGTTGTTTTACTTCCTCTGTATGTCTGAACAGGGCGTTCGAAATTTTTGCGTAAATCCTTGACAGATTTTCTAATGGGTACCTCTTCATTAATATTTGGCTCAGTCGACGAAGTGGAACGGACGAGACCGCCATTTGACAATCCACCTGCTTCAGCGAAACTCTTGGAAAACCAATTTGTTATGGGATTACACGCTGTCTTATCATAATGAGGTTTCGGTGATGAAAGCTGATTTTGTTTAGAGTGGAGATTCTCGTAGAAATTCCACTCCCTTGACATTGCTTCCAAACTCGATGCAGCCACTGGTCATAAATTAGTGAATAAAATCAAATCCAGTTGCACACGATGACACAAATGTCAACTAACTCCAACTTCTACTTTAGCTTGATTTATGAGCAATCGTAAATGGATGGAGCCGAAGAGCTCCTGTGCTTTCCCTGGTGGGACTCTTGATGAAAACTAAAGTTATTCACGGGATCATTTCCGATTCACAACTACTGCCTCCTTTACTCGAAGGAGGATCAACTTTCAACTTCTCGTAAGTGGCATTTTCTCTTGTCAACCGAAAGAGACAACATCCCAGTTGGTAACTGTCTGCAAAAATTTACTCGTGTGTGTGTGCGTGCGGGTGTTCGTTCAACTTCATTTCATAAAGCCACTGCCAAAAACTTCTTAAACTTCCTCACTCCATGCAACCAAGATGCTTCAAAACAGGAAAAAGCTGCAGATTAAAAACACCAAACATCTAAAGCTTCCTAAAGAACCTAGCGTTTTAGCTTTGCTTTTCGTAGCTGCTAAACTCAGCTCTCGCTTTCTCCAGCTTTACTCAGAATTCCATAACCAAACCGGGATAGCTTTCTCTGAATCCAGGGAACCCTGGTACTCTTCTCTTTTGCGGGGTGAAAGTGGAACACCGCAAAATCCTTGTTAAAATGACCCTTTATGATGACTTGTAAACTCACCTCCAGGAGTTGAAGTATCCTTTGACACCAAGAGTTGAGGAAGACTGTGTCATCTTCATTTAATTCCAGGAGTTGTCCACGGACAAAGTCCCAGTCAATGGATGACCGACGTAAGAACGGGACAATCCGCTCTACAAAAAGAGAATAAATAAAATGTAAAAACAAGAAATTGAGTTCTGAAGAGTCCTTAATTAGCGCTACCGTAGTTTAGTATTTTGCATCATTATTTAACCCTTGTGAAATGTGAAATCTCATCACTCATGACTCAACGCCAAAATTGCATAACCGGATATGACACCATTAAATTGTCCTTTACACTTAGGTACCTTGCTTCTGAAGTTCCAGTAGGTCCATTGGTCCAGGATTACTCGACAGAGTGAAAGATGAAGTTTTAGATTAGTAATTGACTAATTAATTAAAAACAAGGAACTTTAATTAACTCTGGAGAGGATGAGGGTGTTTTTGTTTTTCAAAATGCAAAAATAAAATGTCTCATCTTCACCCTCTGGCCCCTTGGGCGATGGATTACAATATCAATAAAATTAATTCCAAAAACCAGTTACAAATTACATTCAAATTATTAATGGAATTCTAATTAACTTTGCTGATTTAATTATACTCAGTTTACAACAAAGCAATCAATGAAAATGACATTTTCAAAACAATAGAATTTTGCCCATTTATTGTAAACGGGGCATTGCCAAACGGTTGGATTTCGCTTGCCGACCGCCGCATTTGGCTACCTTCCAGCCTCTTATTCTACAATACTCTAACTTTTTCGGTTTTTAATAATTATTTACGTTATTTTTTAAAATAAGTTGAATCATCAAAAATTAATTTTATTTTTTAAAATAAGTTGAATCATCAAAAATTAATTTTATTTTTTAAATTAAGTTGGATCATCAAAAATTAATTTTATTTTTTAAAATAAGTTGAATCATCAAAAATTAATTTTATTTTTTAAATTAAGTTGAATCATCAAAAATTAATTTTATTTTTTAAAATAAGTTGAATCATCAAAAATTAATTTTATTTTTTAAAATAAGTTGAATGAATGAATGATGAATGGTTTTGTAACTGCGGCGTGGCGAGCGGCTAGCGAAATGCGGCCTTGCCAAGCTTATGGGTGGGAATTTCATACGGAACAAAATTGCAAAGCACATTTTAATTTTTGCACGTGTTTTGTGCTAAAAAACTGTAATTATCGTTAGGTTTAATTGATTACAGCCTGCTATACAATCATCGTGAAGAAGGTGTTATCTACTGTTTGTACAAGGTAAGGATTCTGAACCGGTTCATTGACCCCTTGAGGTCAATGTCCTTTGTCTTGTTTTTTAAATGTCCAATGTCTGTATTTTTAGGTTATTCTATTGACGATCACCTGAAGACCATGGAAGTCCTGCTTACTTGTGATGAATCGGACATGTCCAAACTGAGCGTGAACTTTTGGAACCGCACAACCGGGACGAAACTAATGAGCCTCCGTGGACCTCCGGCACATCCAAATTCACTCGGCTTCATCAGGGATGAAGGGCTAATGATTGTTGAGACTGGGAAACCTTTCATACACTTTTGGCAATCTGGTCACTCTCTTCAGACTTCTAGACGGATCCTTTGCCCCGGAAAACCAGGAGCAGTTGTAAGAAGCTGGAGCTTGATTTTAGGGAAATGATTTATGGTAATTGAGATTCTCTGCTTTGATCAGGCAATGAATCCAGACGGATCGTACCTGGCAGTGGGTATAGAAGAGAAAGTGTACATTTGGCAAGTAGCAACTGGACGGATTGTGGCTGTGATGAACTCAGCCCATTACCGTCCTGTGGTGGTGTTGAAATTCACGGACGATGGGACTCACCTCATCAGCGGTGGTCAAGACGGCATGGTTCTGGTGTGGAAGATGCTTTCGTTAGTGTCAGGCTATTCGACGCTGCCAAAACATTCTTGGACGGACCATAGTTTCCCTATCACCGGTATCCACATCGGGATTGGAGGTTCCAGGGCCACCATTTTCACAGTTTCTTCAGACCGGACTGCGAAGATTTATTCATTGGCTACTGGGACTCTACTTCTCTCAATTTCTTTCCACGTCCCACTTACAGCCGTGGTCGCTGATGCTGCAGAATATGCCTTCTACGTTGGCTCAACAGGTGGATCCATTTATCAAATTAAACTCCATTCTGCCCCACGTTCCATTGAGCATCACATCTCCTCTGATGCTATGGCCGATGCTATGTTCAAGAAGCACAAGGAAGCAATCACAGTCCTTGCAATGTCAGCAGATGGGAAGACGCTTGCTTCAGGAGATGCCGCTGGTCTCGTTCTGCTTTGGGATACTGATACAAAGCAAGCCATCAAGACAATTTCTGGTATCAAAGCCAAGGTCACGAACCTTCTCTTCTGGCTTGGGAACCCGGAAATTCTGAAAGGCGGAAGGAAACCAATGATCGTGTTTCCAGAAGTTCCCAAACTAGTTGAGCAGACAGATGACAGGAACGACCTTGACCGGGTAGTGATGGTATGGAACCGTACAGAAACTGGCGAAAATCAAATTCCAGATTCGGGTAATTCCACTGCAAGTGACAGCCTCAGCCTCCAAGTGTCCAAACTCCGGTCGGAATTGGCCAGAAATGAGAAGATTAATCAAAAACTTAACGAATTTTGTCTTGAAAACGTTATGAAGAATACATCGGAGGATGTTGTGGAGAAGAAAAGGAGAAAAGCTGTGAAGGAAAAGAATAAGGATGCAGGTGAGGAGGGAAAGATTACAAGGAGCAAGAAGAGGCAGAGTGAAAATTCGATTGACCAAGGGCAGTCCAAGAAAGTTAAAAAGGCATCGAAGACTGGGAACTCGAGTAATGACGTTAAGGTGAAGGTAAAAAAGACGAAGCAACTTGCAATTGAAGCGCCTTGGATAACTCTTGAAAGCAGTCCTTCAAAGAAAGTCAGCAAGAAGAAAAAGAAGCAGAAACATCGAGAAACGTCAGAATTGGAAGACATCTCCACCCTGGAAGAGAGTCCTCCAAAGAAAGTCAGCAAGAAGAGAAAGAAGCAAGAGACGTCAGGGCAGGAAGGTGACCTCATCCTGCTACCATCTGATGCGGAAGATTGGTGACGAATTAAATGCCCAATTTATTCCGTTGTTAACATAACTGATTTCTACCCCTAACTTACGCTGAATAAGACGAGAGTCCAATTTTAATTTGAAATGTTTTACTGAAAGGTACTACTCAATTGCTTCTTCTTCGACGTCGTTGAACGTCCATTTTTAGAAGCGTCTTCCATCCAGTGAGAGCAGAGTTGAGGTCACCATGATGAGGATTTGCATGACCAAACTAAACTCTGGAAAGACGGAAGGGACGCTGCTTTTTCCATATAAGCCCCTACCTTTTGCAACTCCAGTTCCATTGTTGCAGATGTCGGTGTTGCAAAGGCACGCGGTCGCATGCTTCTCCTTTTGCAGTTTGCATGTCGTGGAGTTAGTCAGAGCAAACAAAACCTTTTTTCGATTTTCTGGAACGCAACTTTTGAAGAAGTATTTTTCAAGCGTTTCTTCGTAGCAAATCCCACCAGGGCACTCAATGGTCGCCACACCTAAGGCATCTGGAGCAAATTTTCCTCTGCAACGTTCCGTGTTTGGTACAATGGAACCATTGGCAGTTGCGCTACCACAGGTGTAACATTGGATGCCTGCAGAGGAACAAATGAAATCAGTGTCAAGGAAAGGTCATTAATGTTGTCGGTGAATATTTTATTTGACATTTACCTTCCACAGTTGGGTGGATGATGGTGAGGAGAGCGCCGACGTAGAAGAGCATCAGGATGACCTTCATTTTTCTTTTTGAGTACACAGAATACCCAAATTGGAGTTAACTATGACCTTCTAAACTGCTGATTTCCTTCAACCGAGCTGAGAGGGAAGGGAACAAAATGTCAACAGCGCAATGACTTCCTTCAAAAAGGCATTCGGGAGATCTCTTCCTTGTTTGTATACGAATGACAAACGAAATTGGCCTCCATTTCCATGGCTTTCTGCCTCTTATCCAGACTGTCTGATTGAACTTGTGATGGTAAGGATTTGTGTACGAGTTCAAGCATATAATAGCCAAGGCTGGCTTTGTTTTATTCTTTAATGTGTTGCTCTACACATTTCCGGTTGGTTTAGAACAGTTTGTTCAGAGTAATCAGAGCCGTGATCATGAGATTTTGTTTGATCAAACTACTGTCGAGGAATACTGACGGACCAGGCTCAGCGCTGGAGCTGTAGCGGAACTTGCGTATGGTGTTATTACGGCCTGCACCGCCGTTGCAGAGGTCAATGTTGCAAGCACACGTTGTAAACGTACCGCCAGGTCCTTGGTGTTCCTCACATGCAGTGGGAACTGATGGGCCACAATGCCTGCTCATTAAACCACTAGGCTGGATGTACTTGTAACAAGATGCTCCTGCTCCACCTCCTGCTGGATCGCAGCTAGCAATGGTTCCGTTATTCGCTGGGTCACAATCCTGGCAATCGAAGCATCGGAGACCTGTATATGGCATCAATTATTGACATCAGGGTCACTACTATGGAAATAATTGCCAGTGATTGACAAAGTAACCTGTACGAATAGGCAGGGAAACCCTCGTCTCGAGCTGTGTATTGTTGGTGACATTGTCTGCCAGAGTTGACCAGATCATGAAAATGGCACAGACCCAGAAGGAAACGAGGGACGACGACACTTGCAATGACATTGGGATGTGTCCACAGGATGTCAAAAAACGAAATTCCTAACGCCAAGGTTGGTCGCAGAAAACGAAGCTCCAGCAAGGTGTCCCGTTGCACAAGATCCTTCGACGATAAGAGAACGACGACAGGACAAATGTCATTGAACTCAGGGTGTCAAATTAGTGGAGTTCAAAAGACATTTGTTTTTGTAACTTCTAAAATGCTTTCGGTTTCCCAAACAGTCTTGGAACTTTGGTTTCTTTTTATAACGAGGATGGAAGGTCTAGTTAGCACATATTTTAGCAGTTGTTTCTAACTAACTTGAGCATGATGATTGTTGAGCTGAGCATGAGAATTCGCTTGACAAAACTGGAGGCTGGAATGCTGGAGAGTAGCTGTGCACCGCTGGCAAAGTAGTTTTCATCGTTGCACAAGTCCGTGTTACAGGTGCATGTGGTCGCTATTAGGACGTCACGGTCAAGGAATTCGGAGCACTTGTCCATATTATCAGGCGACATTGTGCACCGCTTCACAGTTTTGTTTTCAACGTGCATGATGTTCCGACAAGCTAACATCGATGGATGACAATCCATTTCCTTTTGACCTCCTTTTTCGCATTTCTTAAAAGGACCACCGCAGACGTAACATTTCAGTCCTGCAGGAAACAGAGAAGTCGGGGTCATTCACATGGACAGAAGACTCTTCCCAATTTGTGACAATTACCTTCTACTCTTGGTTGGATCATGAAGAGGGCACAGGAGACAAGGAAGATGACCTTCATTTGTATTTTTCACGAATCCACAGG
The DNA here is from genome assembly GCA_009869845.1 of Pseudachorutes palmiensis. Lineage (NCBI taxonomy): Eukaryota > Metazoa > Arthropoda > Collembola > Poduromorpha > Neanuridae > Pseudachorutes > Pseudachorutes palmiensis. The sequence goes on along the minus strand of VNWY01000069.1, from coordinate 91,562 downwards.
TCGATTTCAGAATCGTATCCGGCAATGTTACTTTCCTGCAAGTGAACCTTGGCCCAGAAGAAAAGAATGTGGTGAGGTCAATGACCTCTTGCAAGACATGCGCAAACGCTGTGAGACTTTGGTCTTGTATTATTATTGTCGTTTTATAAAGTCCAATGGTATTTGGACTCTAATTTTTATATTTTGTAAAGCGTATATTGATTAGTTTTGGTTTGGATCACAACTTATTGATGATCACTTTCTGATGATCGTCTCTTATTCCAGTGCTCCTCTTCAGATACGAAAGGTGCAATGTCCTCCAAGATGAACTCGTATCCAAATTTTTCATAAATTTGCTCAACCCTGTGAACGTTCCCGATGATGAAGACTTGTTCATTGTCTCGAATGCTCTCCAGCTTGGCCTTCATCTGAGAAATACTGAGATGGCGACTTGGTTTCCAGGTCCAAATGTGACGCTCGAGACCCGGTTTCCTTTCCAGATTCAAAATGTCGACAGCGTAGTGCGGAGCCCCATCCACAACGTCCAGCTCTAAACAAATTCAAATCAGTTGCATCAAACCATAGTGTAACTGATGCACTGAAGACAAAATTGGAAACAATTACTCTTTAAGCTTTTGCCAATCTTTGCAGGCATGTGAAGTGGCCCTGTATAAGCCTTGTTGAGTTCAGTTGCATGGTTGTACTTTGTCAACCCATTTTGAGATGATGACGCAGAGCCCACAGCAGTGTAGTCAATGACTGGAAGACGGCGGGTGAACAGATGCCAAAGCAAAGTTTCTGTGGTGTGGACGGGAATTATGTCGTGAATGACTTCGAGCGTTCTGTTTTTTACATCCCTTTTCTCAAAGGCTTCTTCGTTGATCTCATCCCACTGGAAATAGAATGTCAGTAAGGAGATACCCAAGTTAAGCCTAAGCTAATGTTCTTACACATGAGAATTGGCAGGCCCAATTTGTGGGAAACAAGTGGTAGCGCAGAATCACAGCTTTGAAGACAATGGTTTGCGTCTCTCGACGGAATACAGGCATCTGAGGGATCACCGGCCAGGGTTCACCGGCAAACAAACCCATTCTAGCTTTGCGGTAGTAGACATCTACGAATTTCGATGGGTCGTTGAATGGCAGAGCGTAATGCCCACCAACAGTCCAAGTGACATCTGGTCTACTCAATATCTTCCCAGATGTTTCATAATCAATGATGCTCTTGGCTGGAACAACATAACTTGGCCTCTGATCCATGAAAACCAAATAGTCGAGAACGAAAGAGTTAACATACACCTGTAAAAGAAAAGACGGTGAAAACTAAGTTGATAAACATTATAATTTGCAAACCTCCGAATAAGCAGTTGTGCGTAGGTAATCATGCAAGTAGGTGCAGTCTCCAAACTTGACATTTGTGATGAGGATCACGGCACCAGGAACCAACTGCTCTTGCTTGTTCCAATTCAAAGAATCAATGTTCAGTAAAATCCTGAAACAGGATTAATTTTATTGTACTGGTACAACGAAGAAAACATTATTGGAACTTACGGCACAGGCAGTTTGGAAGTAGCATCCACTATCTCAATCCAGCAAGTTACTTTGAACTGGCAAAGCTGTTTTAGTTCTGTCGTGTCCCCGGATCCGGTGTATACTTCAGAAACGTATTTGCGAAGTCTTTCCAAACGGCTGACATGACTGATGACCCCAATAACGTCCACACTGGTCAAGAACTTCACAACCCCCATTCCCATCTGCCTAAAAAGAGAAGAACTCAAACAGTAATTACAACATTCTGTTGTTCTTCTTAAAGTTCATAATAAAAAATAGATTATCTTACTCAGTTTCAAGGCTTGAGGGGGTCCATAGCTTCTTCCCAGTGAACAGATTACTTAACAATGGGTTGATTTCGACGTTTGTCAGCAATTTGGTAACATGGTAGCACTGAAAGTCGTTGACCTTTATCGCCACTGGAAGCAAATTCGGATCGTTTGCAAACGAGGAATAATAATCCATAGACTCTGGATCCAAGAGAACACCGTATGAAATGAGCAACATATCGCCAACTTTAACCTTATTATACAGCAACTCAACCTATAGGATAGAGACATTAATCAAAAATGGCCACCATTTAATCCCACTTTACAATTCGACTCACACTAGCGTTGACCGTTTTCACGATCCCCACGCCACTTTCATCCGCGACTAGCAACTGCCCGTATATCAAAACGGTCCTGTCAGTTTTAGCAACAATCTCCAGTTGCCTCTCTGCAATGGAATATTGGAAATGATGACGTTGACACAAGTAACTCAAATAAATCAAACGTACTTCCAATTACAGTAACTACAATCGGGTGTAGCTTCTTGCTCCCGTAATAGCTGCTAGTGGCAGCGTTATCGACGTAGAAAGAAAGCAAGCGTCGTGCCTTGTAAGCCCTCTTGATTGTTTCGACTGACGCAGGTCCTTTGACTGTATCTGTGATCGACTTCAACGACACTATCTTGACCCCTACGAAACAAAAAAAAAGCAACGACTACAATCCATTCTCATGTGGCTGTGGTTTAGAACAAAATAATGTTGGAAATATCCAACCGATGAGTTAGGATGGGTGCATGAAATGGTAAACTGCAGAGTGTGGAAATCACAAATTGAACAGAAACAGTTGAGTTTCCTTACTGCTAAGGTTTGGAAGGCCTGGGAATTGGATCGGAAATTGATGGGTCCAGCCATGGAGCTCGACATGTGGCGTTTCATTCCGTCCGTATACCTGACAATCATAATCATCAATTAGGGTTTTACAGGTCGTCCAGTAGAGTCAACTGGTGATTGAGTTTGACCCCTTGAAAAATAGGGCTAAAATCGCAGCTTACCTTTACCATGACATCACGTTCATTTTTTGTCGTCGGGCCATCAAAAGTAGGGATTGGAACGATTGTAGGAGCCGCGGCCATCGTTCAAACGCCCCAGGCGACTTCTAAACTTATTTATTTCGGCGTAAATAAACAATTTATTTCCGTAAAATAAAATTCAGAATTTTTGTCTGTTAAAAAAACGAGAAAATTTCGTTTCCCGCTTTTTCTTTGAATTTTTGACAACATTGGGAGAATTGGGGCAAGTTGGAGCTAAAGTGAAAATCCTGGAGAAAGTTTTCTTGAAAATTCTTTTTTCTTGATCCTTTGTTAATTAATTCATGATTATTGATCCTCCTGGTAAAACAAGGGATGTCTGCGTGTGAAGAATTAGTCCTGCTTCCTCCTGTGGTGGTGGTTTTAATTCCAATAAAAGTAAAGAATGCTTGCTAATTAATTTCTTTTAAAAATTATAATATTCCTTATTGATTTTAAAAGAAAAGAAAGGGTGGAATTATTAGGCACATGGACAGTGGGATATGCTCAAAGGATAAATTAATCCATTCCTTTCTCTCCCTGAAGAATCCTTTTTCCAAATCGTGAGTGGAAATGTATGTAATTACAAAATGGGAGCACGAAAGGATACAAAAGGAACTTTACTGGGGGCAAATCCAATCTTAAATATTCATAAATCGGCCAGAGCAGAACCAAATGGATCATTTGAATTACATTAAAAATTTAGAACATCAACTCTTAGCCTTTTCTTTTCGGGACTTCATTCTTTTAACTTGTTGCATGATCGCCTGAATTTGGGAATTGAAGGATTAACTTCCCTTACTGGAACCAGACCACTGGCCACACCTCCACCAAAAGACAATTCTGAATTTTCAAGTAGGAGAAATTTCCCTGACCAACTTTCTCCGTCTCTTGAGCCAGGCATTTCGTGACAAAATATTTCAAAAAATGATAAACAGGATAGCTCCATGTTTTCCTAATCGTGGAACAATCATTGGGTTCTTAAACACACACGAAAAAGCCAAGTTCTAATATTGGACGTGGACGCTGTTTCGGGCAGAGGTCACAGAGGAACAGGGTTTCTATCCAAAGCCAAAAGCAGTGGAGGTGGTTGCCCTTCGGTTGTTATAAATTGACACGTGACGGACCCACTGAGACTGAGACTTTACTTTCACCCGACAACGGTTAATGGAATGATCGCCTAATTAAAGTGCATTGTTTGTGGTTGTCTCTTCGATAGACAGGTACAAAAAAGTGGGGAAAACAGAAAAAAGAGAAAGTTTTTGTAGGATGTTCCCTGTTAGTATAGTTTAGTCGGAAATGAGAAGTGAGGGAGCTATGGGAGTCAGAACTGTCACCGTCACTTGAGACAATGGACTCTTGTCATGCCACTTAGGCCTTATGTCGAAGGCTCCGTTTACTCTTACTTTATGGCCAAAAAATCTACAAATTCAGACTGAGGCCAGGAAATAAAACACGAATAACCAGGCAGGAGGGCAGTTGTAGCTGGGAAAGTAGTAAAATCAAGAGAGCACGGGAGAAAGTACTACGACGAGGATGACACGGCGGCTACTTTAAGTTCCATTGTCCATTTCCTGCAACCCGTGACAGAGATTACCGTCTGCCTACCTCTACCATTTTCCCTTCCAATGAAAATCCGACACACAGGTAGGCAAGGAACAAGGCGACAGTCCTATGTCGCCAACAGCAGACACAGCACCTGGGGAAAGTTTCCAAAGTTTCCTCTTTGAAGGAGTCAATCCAAAAGTTATATTACAAAGGAAGCACGAGTAATTGTGTGCTCTTGTACTCATCGATCCATATTTTACTTTCACCCTCTCGTCTTCTAATTGTTCGCAATTATTAAATAAGAATTCATGAGAAATACACTCATTTGCACTAAATGAAGAAATCTGTGTGAAGCAACTCAAGAAGCAATCAAGAAAAAAAATTTCAAAACCAAACTGCAATCGTTTTTATTCAGATTGAGTCCAAAAGACACTTATCTTTAGCGTATATTTTAAGACGGTAGAATTTTGATGAAAAATTAATCGGCGTCAAAGTACTACAATTAAGCTTAAAGTAATTGACCTTTCACCATGACTTTCACTTTGAGAATTGAACAGAAGAATCCCATCCTTGGGATTGAAACAAAAGAAATCTATTTGTACTGTTAGACGAAATAATTTAGACCTAGTAGGACCCGAGTCTATAAATTAAGTTTCATTTTATCCATGTACACGCAACCTTGGAGAAGGCCAACGCACCGAAATATAATAAAAATAAGAGCGTCCGCCTGTAAAAGGTTTCAAGAGAAAGACAAATAAAAATTGGTGAAAGTTGAACCTCCTGCCTGGTTTCAAGTTTCTTACACAATTTGTTAGCTACGTTCTTGAATCTAAAGGCATTCAATATCCCATCTGCTTCCTTGAACTCTATGTGTAACATTCAGCACATTCCCCAGCCGAACCTTAATTAACTCCTTTCCCTTATTTCCTAGCCCTTAACAATTACTTTCCCCGACTCTTGTCAAAGTTTTACTTTTACAATAAACAAGTGCACACAATCGGAAATCTTGGGGCGTTTGGAGTATAATAATAAGAAAAGTTGGTGTGAGAGGAAGAACGTGCCGGAGAGGATGTTGGTTCGTATTACTGGTGTGGACGATAATGAGACAGCTCTATGAAGAAAGTCTAGTGACTCGCTGTTGTTTGACTTTCCAAGTTGTCCTTTTGTATCCAACAACAAAATCACTAGTCTTCCAAATAGAGCTGCTCCGAATTTCCAGTTTCAGTTACCGGGAACGGTGGGAAGGTCGGTGTGACTCTGGCCGTGGTTTACGAGACAAAGTCACCACGTTCGGTGTGGTAACTGAGAAATTCCTGACTGAGGAAGGTATGGAGACGGTGCTAATCCTTTATATACTTTCACCCTCCAGAGGAGTCCAGGTAGGCTGGTAGTCCAGAGTCCACAGGTAGGAGAGGGAGGGGAAAAACACGAAGGAACTTTCACCGATGAGCTTCGTGTCTTCCTTTTTGCATTTTATAACTTTGCATATATAGCCCACTTATTACCTGTCGATCCTCCATGACTGGATAAATATTCATGAAGAAAAAGAAGGGAAAAAGCTTCACTTTCAAGCGCTCCTGTTGCTCCTAACAAACCTTTCAAGAGGGTCTTAAAATTGGGGGTAAACTTATTGGTGAAAAAGGAGAGAAAGTTCAGTGGTGCTAGTTAGTCTTTTGAAGCTGATTCCAACATCCCCATCCAAAGTTGAGAGGGATGAAGGCAAAGCGATTTGAAATAATCTTATTGACAATAAAATGGTTCATGTTCGTGTGTGGATTTTAAAACATTGCTCCTTTTCCGGTATGGAACTTTGTAATTAAGGATTAGAAGCGAAGCTCGTGCTGTAGCTCTTCTTCCCTCTCTGCTGAATCCCAAATGACGAGCAGGAAAGGAGAGAAGAAAGTAGATTGAATATTCATAATTCAACTTGTATTAAGTATATATTGGGTGTCATCAAAACAGAGCAAAAAGGAAAGGGGCATGACTCAAACTTTTCTTCTGGAGAGAAGGAAAGGATAATAGTAATGAGGTTCCCTACTTTCTCCGGCTGCCTACCCAGAATAATTGTGATTTATTGATGATAGCACACGACGACGTACAGTCCACAGGATACTCCGTTGCCTAAGAACTGGACACAAAACATTCAGTTTTTTCGGGGGTTTTGCATCCACCTTATACCCGTTTTACTGACAAGTGTCTCTCACCACCACCGGGTGGTGGACACCTGAGAGTGTCCTTTCAATGTAACGCTTCAGAATCTATCAACTAAGGAAACTAAAGTAGGCTCTTTACTGGGAATCCGGGAACTTGCAATGATTCCTGAGGCGAGACGCGTGGGGATCTGTATGACTGTTGGAATCTCTTTAGGTTACTTTCCACGAATATGCTTTTGAGCCAATGACCTCTGGTCTTTACTGCTGGCTATACGCATCCAATCATATCAAATGAGATAACGATGGAGATTATAATCAGTACAGGTACAAGAATCAAGAGAGCTATTACAACGGAAAACAGAATAATAAAGTTTACCAAGCTTTTGAGAAAATTACAAGCACCGTTTTCCTTTCGCTGAAAGCAAATTATTCGTAATTTCCTTTATAGGGACAATTTAAAATCCAAAATATAATAGTTTGCCAATAATTCAGTACTGAAACTGCACGTAAAATACAAAATTCAAGTTCTTGTAAACTATAAGGTTTATTAGTATCCGTTTATTATTTAAGACTTTTCAAAATACCATTCACAGTTTCTTCCAATTTTTATGTTCCCATTTACTCTTTTTAGCCAAGTAAAAGGAATTTAGAATTTTTTAAAGACTGAAATTTTGAAGAAAAGTTAAAAATTTCTCAAAACCTGAAAAGAGAAAGCAGAGAAAGCTTCAACTGTCTCAATGTACCCCTTCCGTAAACCCGCGAAAATAAAATTCTAAAGTTTTTTTTTTATAAAATGAAGTTTTCTCGGCACGACGAATTCCCAGTTCTTGCGCTGATGGGCAGATCTTTTTCTCCAAAATCTAGGTTGGTTATCATCTAAAAATAAAACTTGACGTTACATTTTCAATGAAAATAGCTTAAATTAAACTTGAAAAGTATTGTTTTCATATAGAATTTAAAAAAATTCTTTACATTATGCTTTACTGTCTGCCCATATATGGTTCGCGTTTAGCTTCGTGGGGTCTTTTTGTAAAGCCTAAAAAAAGTTGGAAAACGGAAACGGCCTCTGGCTGGGTGGCTTGTGTTTTTTTGGTTTTGGGGGAAAAAGCGACGAAGATTAGTCAGTGGAGTGATTAGCAAAGGTCACGGCAGGTCACCCAAGCATTGACAAGTGACAGATTGCCACGTCTATCAACTCTATACAAAGGTAAACTCTCAACCCTAGATTTAAGTATCCTTGATCCTGGTCTCTGTTGAGAGTTTGGTGTCCAGTCCTCCAGTCTGTCTGTTGTCTTTCAGGTTGTTCGGATCTAGGTAAACTGTCCCATTGCCCTGAGCTGTTGAAGCAACTAATTTTTGCATTTTTTAAAAAGGACTACTGAATAGGACTGCAGAAAATGGAGCGTGTATACTACACCAGCCGTGTTGGTGGCATCTGCAATGTAGCACCTCCGAAGCCTGATGTAACCGTCGAAGAAAAGAAGTCAAAGGAGCAGCGATGGGTCAACACTATCCGGACTCAGCTGTCGAACGTAATTTCGGATATTCGGGGGCTATGGGGAGGCCCTGAAACCAATTCCGCTCGTATTCCTTATCCAGAAAGCTGAGAGGTAGTGTACTTAGTTTACGTTAGCTTCTGGCCAGTGAGCGGGAGTGAACGCCTAGGTTTCATGGCTGCTTTTCTTTGTGTAGATTGCTCCAGTCACAGGTTTTCGAAATACCTGAGCTGAAGACAGAAGCAGAGGAATGGGACAAGATACTCCAAAGTCTCATCTACAATTTCCGCCTTGGGATTAACTTGTCGGGGTTCCCCGTTACCAAAAAGAAGAAACTCATCCGATTGTCCTTTAGCCAGTTATGTGTCACCTACATCAACTTTATCGTCAAAACATATGACGAAACTAAGTAAGTCGTGTCATGGCTTAAATGGTGTATTATCAAATTATATATGCGATTTTAAAGGCCTGCCGCACTCAAGGCCACAGCTAGCGAGGTTTATGACTTCTTGAAACTGATGACCTGGGATGGAGTGCCACGTCCGACTCGGAGCATCCAAATCCTCTTGTCTTCGAAGGAACTGATGGGCTGGTGTCAAGAAAAAACGTTCGGATACTACCTGATTAAGAAAGTAATCTCAGACCGAAACTATTATTCTTCTGATGAAGACAGCTTTTTGAAATTCCTTGCCTTGGTCAAGAAATTTGACAATAATTTCTCTGAGACCAATAAGACAATCAAGAAATGTCTAAATGACAATAAGCATCGACCTATACCGGAAATCACGGATGAAAAAATGTTTTTTGATGACGTTTTGGAAGCAGACAGCGTGACTTCGCGATTTTTGTTCCAACGTCTGAATACTAAAAGAGTAATCACGGTAAGTGTTGAAGCCCAACTGAAATCTTGAATAGCAGTAAATCGTGTTTTTCATTTTTAGCTGGCTAGAGCTGGATTGCAACCAAAGAAATTATCCAAGCAAAAAGTTGTGAAGACGAGAAATTACTTGAAAAAGCTGAAAAGATTGAAGTCTGGTGAGATGATTAGATTTGGAAAAGTCAAATGTGTGTGCCATTTCTGACTTTCAACACTTTTGTTTATACTAGAGATTGGAAGAAAGAAGGAGTCTAAAGCTGCAATTGTCGATCGACGCCGCTCGTCAGAAGGAGTTGAAGGACTTTACTTTACCGAGAGGAATGTGGAAACTATCGACCAAATCATGGCAAATGGAGACTCGAATGATTCCTCTACCCTTGCGTCCGAGTCTTTCGGTGGAGATTCTGATTTTGATATTCCAAATCCAGCTCGGAAAGAGGAAGTTAAGCGTACAAGTCACCCTGTCGAAGAGCTTCCCATTGGTATTCTTTCCGACGGAACAAGCATGGAACTCGAAGATATCGAAATAGATGCCGACTGGGATCATGATTCAGAGCTCGAGATGGAAGATGAATCTTCGGAAAGTGGGAAATCAAGTACGCTGGAAGAAACTGGGACGTGTGAAACATCTCAATGCAAAACTACAATCCCCACCAAGAGAAAAGACGTTACAAATGTGGATACAGAAATTTTCCCATTCTTTGGAGATAATGCACAGTTTGGACTCAGTGACACAGGTGAAGAGCAACCACTAAATGTCGAAAACGTCGAGGGGAGTTCTGACTCTTCGGTTTCGTATGTGAAACTGCCAGTGAAAGGGAAGCTATCGGCGCAGAAAGGAAGATATGGGTGTAACAGTGGATCACACGAAAATATGTCAACTAATTACTTGGCAGATTCATCCAAGGAACCTAATTACTTGGCAGATTCATCCAAGGAACCTTGGGATTTCAACGAAGATACAAACGGCAATCAAGAAATCACGGATCAGGGACAACATTCGACGCCACCAGTAGCACCAGTGACAGCAAGACGAAATCCTGACTTGAATTGGAGTTATAATTTGTGGCGAAATCCGTCGAAGAATTCTGAAAAATCGTTGGACGGGGATGAACAAACGTATTCAGACAAGGCAGTTTCAGATTCCGATTCCTCGGTAGTTACAATCGATTTAACCGACTATGAAGCTGAAGCACCGAGTCCAAAAAAGAACGAAGGTCAGACATCTTCATCAAAACGGAAAGTCCCGACTCTGCCAAGATCTGGTAAATCAACACAATCATGCGACGATATGTCCGAACAAAACCATTCCGGGAATGAAGCACGTTCTGAGTCTGAGGTTTCTGAAACAGAAGCAGTGAATAAGCAAGTCACAAGCTCTCCGCCTCATGGCATTCTTTCGGGATGCTCTTCTCCTGTCCTAAAAATCACCCGAGTTGAAGACGATGTGGTTAAAACCTCATCTGATAGGCAAGAGGAAGAAGTCCAAATGGACACACTGGAAACTGGAGANTCCTGTCCTAAAAATCACCCGAGTTGAAGACGATGTGGTTAAAACCTCATCTGATAGGCAAGAGGAAGAAGTCCAAATGGACACACTGGAAACTGGAGATGAGGAATTACCCACTTCGGTCAAGCCCACACCTCTGGAAGTCAGCGAAAGCCCAAAAAAGCCGGCGGGACGGAAAGGACGCCAGAGTGAACTGGCCGCTGATTCACCTTCAAAGCGGACTCGTCTTGCATTGACGGAAACGAGCGATGACGAGGAAACTAGTGAAGACGATGAAACGAGCGATGACGATGAAACGAGCGATGACAATGAAGCGCAGGAACATCAAACTCCTGTGAGAAAAGTAGCTGCACAATGGTACTTAAGTGCTCCCAGCTCTTCCACCGGGAAGCCAAGAAGGTTAGCACTTTCCAAAGAAACTCCAAAAACTGCACCAAAGAATCGGGGCCGTGGCCGGTCAAAGGCTGGAGGTGAAAGCTCAACGACACTGTCACCAGGTTCAGCCCTTCATCAAGCCAAAGTAGAAACTGTAAAGATCGAGCCTGTCAAGCGAGGTCGTGGGAGGCCAAAAGGTGTCGTGCGAAGTTTAATTACCAAGACATCACGAGGGTCAGCACTTATGAAAAGTGAAACGCCAAAAACAGAGCCTGTGAAACGTGGCCGTGGTCCGGGAAAGGCTAAAGCAGCTGCCAAAAAGTTAACCCCCAAGTCTGCTCGAGGTTCTACACTTATGAAAACGGAAACGCCAAAAACAGAGCCTGTGAAACGTGGCCGTGGTCCGGCAAAGGCTAAAGCAACAGCTCGAAGGTCAACCCCCAAGTCTTCTCGAGGTCCAGCACTTACCAAAGCTAAAACTCCAAACACTGAGCCTGTGAAGCGTGGCCGTGGTCCGGGAAAGGCTAAAGCAGCTGCCCAAAAGTCAACCCCCAAGTCTTCACGAGGTTCTACCACAACCAAAGCTAAAACTCCAAACACTGAGCCTGTGAAGCGTGGCCGTGGTCCGGCAAAGGCTAAAGCAGCTGCTCCAAAAGCGACTCCAAAGAAGACTCCAGTGGGGCGTGGAAGAAAGCCGAATCCCGCCAAACAAGTAGCGTCTGCTCCTGCTCCAGGTGCAATTGCCTCACGCACGCGTGGTTCAATGGCTCACAATAGAAATTGAACAACTCAACAATCACAATTCAGGTTGGAGAAAGCTATACAGGGTTTATTTTTCCACTAGTTCTCACATTTCAGCAATCTGAACAATCTGAGCATTAAGTTAAATTCCTGGATTCATTTTAGGGAATTCATTAAAGTTAAAAACTAGGAAATCCAACTCCAGAACTTTATACAGTGTCTAAACCTAGAAAAATCGAGTGTTAATTAAAAACTATACAAAAATGAGGTTTTAAGTCGTCGACATTGGGGCTTGGCCCTCTGTAGATTCACTTGTTTCCTCAGCCGCAACGGTTTCTTGCGGTTGCTCAGCTTCCTTGGTTTCATTCAACTGTGTTTGTGGATTTTCATCTTGCTCTGCACAGCTTGCGGTGGTTTCAGCCGGTGCTGCCTCAGCGCTTGAAGTAGGTGGAGCTTGTGTTTCAGCTGGAGGATTCGCTTCTTGAGAAACCTCAACAGGTTCTTCCAACGGTTTTTCAGTTGCTGGTGGAGCAATTTCCTTTTCAGTAGATGCAAATTCTTCCACTGCTGTCGTGGTCAAAACCGGTTCTTCAGAGATCGGTTGACTTGTTGCTTCAACCTGCAACGGTGGTTCTGTTCTCGGTTCTTCTGTCTCGACTGGGGGAGGAATTATTGGTTCTTCCTCCATTTTCTCCTCCATGGGTTCTTGCTCTTCTAGTATTCCTGTACCTTGCGTTTCTGGCTCTTTTGCCTGAGGTTCTGGAGCAACGTCCTCCTTGCTTCCAGCGCTGTGTTCAATTTCACTCTTGTCCAATTCCATTGGTTCTCCTTCCGGTGGTATCATTGGAATGTCATGCCCTTCTTCCTGAGACAATGTTGAATTCAATGGATCGGATGGTTTGGTATCAACTTCAGCAAACGTCGGCATCTCAGTTGGAAGAGGAACGTCAATTTCCATCGGCGCAATAGCAGCTGCAGCAGGATTTGTAGGTGGAGCCGTTAGCTGTGGTTCCTGCTCGAGAGACGTGATTTCCTGCTTGCCTGCTTCGGTGGCAAGGTCTTGTTTCATTGGCTCAGTCACAGTAATTGCGTTGATGTTCTGTGAAGGTGGAGCCCCTTGGCCAGGCGACATTGGCTTCCCGTCCCCTTCAAGTTCCCTTGCCTTGACAGATTCAAGACTCTCTTCTGCAATGTAACAAAACAAATTCAAAACAACTTTCTAACGTTCATGACATCGAGAACTTGCGCCTCTACCAAGTGAATCTACTCTCTAAGTGAATCTGGTTTTTCAAGGATTCAAAATCTTGGAATCGGAGATTTTTATGAAACGGCTTCCGAAAACCACTTTTAAAACCAATTTCAGAAAACGAGCGAGTGGCTTCAGTTGTTTGAGTTTTCGGAAACCACTTCCAAAAACCAATTTCAAAAAAACGAGCGAGTGGCTTCCGTTGTTTGAGTTTTCGGAAACCAATTTCGTTTTTTTGAACATGGTTTCTAATTCTCGTTCGATTACTTTAGTAACTGTTAATCATGTGCTCATTCCACGATGCCGTTTTGCGTTGAGCGTACCTTGTGTCTGTGACGAGTCCTTAAGTTTCGCTGACTCAGATTGGGAAGCCGCTGCAGCTGCTTCTTTCGCTCTCTCTTCAAAGTCTTTCTTGAGAATTTCGTACTGCTTCTCCACTAGCTTCTGGAACATGTCATCTTCAACTGCTTTCTTACAATGCTTCTTCAAATCCTCTTGGAACACCTCACTGGATTCCATGAACTTTTTCTTCTTGGCTTCAAACTTCTCCTCGATTTGAGACAATTCGGATTCCAACTTTTTCTAAAAAGGGAGTGAAGAGCAAATGAAAATCGGATTTCAATTTGAACAGAGCGTCTTACCTGGTGCATTGTGAGCGACTGAACTTGACGTTTCAGTACTTGCATTCGAGCGCTAGTCACAACAGAGCGAATGTCCGGAACCATCGAATCTGAAAAGATTTCGTTCACAAGCTTGTGATTTCGAGCATAGCGGGCGTGAGCTTTGTGCTTCTCCGAAAAGCCGTCGTCAGGATCTGACAAAATTAAAATCTATGATTAAAAAGCTCTCATGAAGTAATTGTATTAAGTAATTAAGTAAAGTTACCTTCTTCGTCTTCTGCTGGCTGAATTTCGATTCGTCTTTCAGCTGATGCCCCTTTGCTCGAGCGATCGTTACTGTTGTCACTTAGATCTTGCTGAGCTAGAGATCGGGAAATAGAACTTAGTGATTAATTCATCCGAGTGGATGCGTGGATGATATACCTCTTGTTTTTGCAGCAACGTTACGATTGGTACTGCGGTGAATTGTGGTACGTCTTCAGTGCTCGCTCGTACTCCAGCTGAAATAAAAATTTCTCAATGAAATAAAATCCTGAAAGTGACTGATTCTACAGGTTCATTGACCGACATAAATGACAACTGGGTCATGATCAAATTTTGACGGCTGCTCTGAACTGGTTTCCGGGTAAAGTTTTGGCTTTTGGGAATGAACGTTGCCTCAACTGGTTTCCGGACAACTTTTTCACAATGAACGCTAAATTGCTTTCCTCATGTACAGTTTACATTGTATATTTAGTCCCTAAATTTTTGCATTTGAATTATTTTTTGAATGAACTGGTGAGGTCACGCGGAGGTTAAGATAATCAAATCGTTGCTAAATACTTATTGGTCTTTCTCGGCTTTCCTGACCTTTTCACTTTCGTATTCAATGACGAATTCCTGCTTGTCGGAATCCGGAAGGTCTCTCCACATTTGACCAATGATTCTGCCGATTTCCCATAATTTCAATTCGGGGTTTTCCGCTTTAACGTTGTCCCAGACTTTGCGACTGTACCGCATGTACGGCATCAGCGGTTTCTCAGGTGCTTTTGGAGCTTTCGGCAGCCGACCTTCCTGCACAAGAAAATGAAATGTTAGGAGATAACCGAAAGGTCATGTTAGGTGAAAAATTACTGCAAATCCTTTAGTTCCAAGTTTTTGAGGACAGAATGCAGGATGACTCAGGGGTCCCTGGACAAATGGGTTGACAGTGACATTCGCTCCAGCGGATGCCCTCAGCCGCTCTGTAAAAATGAAGAAGTTGATCAATACCTACAAATCGGTTGATCAGTTTAAGTAATATGAATCCCGGATGCAAGCAAACTACAACTGCTGAAACAATCATCCCAGAAGAAAAGATGAAATTGACAGACTCTAGCACCACACCACTTCAATTAGTTTGCCATTCGTCGTGCTTCATTAAGAATTGATGGTATTTAGAATTGATTGAGTGAAGGAAGGCTCGTGACCCCGAAACCAGAAATCCCGAGAATACCTTTACACCCCCAAAATCGTTACCTTTTAAAATATTCGAGACTGACGCTTGAGACGAAGTTCCATCTAAAAATTAATTCATAATAGCAACATCAATTGACGGTCAATCGCTTATTGGCATAAAATTGTAAACTCCAAAAATGAATTCTAGAGCCGCTGCTAAATAGCCTATTACGGTTCACAGACACACACGACCGAAGCATTGTAAGGTCAGGGTTCATCAGTTTACAATTCCAGTAGGTTACCATTCATTCCTTTGAAATAAAAGTTAACGAGGTGCATCCATTCCTTCAATTTATGCTTACGAGAGGTCGATGGATTCTGGTTGTGTCGGTAGTTTGGTGGCAATGCCATGGTCAACTGAGGTCGCAAACGCTGAAACAAGGGGTAAGGTCAAACGACAAAGCAAAGACGACGGTGGCCGACCTGAGGTCAACAACCACGACTTCTTGTTTCAGTGTCAGAAAAACTAAAATTTCCAACTGGCGTTTTCAACCTTTGGCTCATCCCTGAAATTCGACGCTTTCGCCGTCTCATTTCACAAGATTTTAAAGTTTCAGAGCGCCCTAGAAAACTCACTTTTCTTTTCGTCTTCTCACATGCTTTGGAATTAAATTAATTGAAGCTAATTCACTTGAATTGTACCACTGTTCAAGCTACCAATCAATCTTTGACCTTTGACCTTTGACTGTGAATAAACAACGGTAAGATAACATGTGAAATTACACAAGTCAATGCAAATGTCAAAAGTCAAACCATTGTTATATTTTCAGGAATGGACATGGACGTGGTAAACGCAATAAAAGATCTAGGAGCTCAGGTCACAGAGTTGACTCTAAAGGAGAAACTAGGAGGCCATGCTGGTGACGCTGCTGCTAATGTCATGGATTCCACCAAAGTGCCACCTGCTGCTGCCTCAACATCCGGTGCAGGAGATTCTCCCCCGGAAGTCAAATCCAATACCAAGATAATTCTTATGCTTGGGATGGCTGGTGCTGGGAAAACATCGTTTACTCAACGCCTAGCTGCTCACCTACTGGCCCAAGACAAGAAGCCATACATTATGAACTTTGATCCAGCTTGTTTGGACTGCCCGTTTCCGGTCAACTTGGGTATACAATGGGGAATGGAAGGATGAGTGAGAAGTTGGAACTAATGCATGATCTGGTCTTTAGATATTCGGGATGCTGTGGACTTCAAGGCAATTATGAAGCAGTATAATCTAGGACCCAACGGTGGAATTGCCACGGCGCTCAATCTTTTTACAACAATTTTTCATCAGGTTTGTACTGCTGAACAGTTACATCAGCCTGCTCTACAAAAACCCTATAGATCGTACCGTTGGTTATAATTTAGGTACTGGACATCGTGAAAGTTCGAGCTAAATCCCACGAGTACGTTTTGGTCGACACTCCTGGCCAACTTGAGTGTTTTCTCTGGAGTGCCTCTGGGCAAATCATTCTTCATAGCTTCGCAGCTTTGTTCCCTACCATCATCACTTACGTCCTGGATTTGACACTCTGCAAAAACCCAATTTCCTTTGCCTCCAACATGATGTACGGTGTCACTATTCTCTACAAAAGCAAACTCCCAATGATCGTTACTCTGAATAAGGTAATTTCTCATCATCACCCCTCCTAAGCCTGTTCTAACATGAATGTATTCACAGGTCGATTTGGAACCAACAATGGCCTCGACGATTTCCAGTTGGATCACTGATTTCGAAGTGCTGGAGAAAGCACTTGTGAATGACAATGACTGCTATGCCAGCAACTTTGCTTCTTCTCTCACCTTGGTGCTGGAGGAGTTTTACAAAGTGATCAACCACTGTGCCGTCTCTGCCGTTGATGGCTACGGAATGAATGAGTACGAGGCCCTTGTCGCCAAAGGTGTAGACGAGTACAATTCGTGAGTTTAGACAAATTCCTTTTTTGTTTTATGGCCATAATAAATCTCCATTCACCACACAGGGTTTATATGGAGCACTACGACGAACTGAAGAAAGAATACGAGAAAAAAGATGAAGCCAAAAAAGAAGGAAACTTGGCCCGTTTCCGTAAAGATTTCCAT
The DNA here is from genome assembly GCA_009869845.1 of Pseudachorutes palmiensis. Taxonomy (NCBI): domain Eukaryota; kingdom Metazoa; phylum Arthropoda; class Collembola; order Poduromorpha; family Neanuridae; genus Pseudachorutes; species Pseudachorutes palmiensis. The sequence goes on along the minus strand of VNWY01000069.1, from coordinate 74,589 downwards.
GAAGCCAAGAGTCAAGAGTTGTTCTCAATGCACAGCACTTTTACTCTTGCCAATGGCATCGATCTCACGGCCCGTGACGATGATGACGACCTCAGTGACAGTTCTGAAGAAGACGACCCAAAACAAGCACAAGGTAAAACAAAAACCAGGATATGACATGACACAATGTCACAATTTTCAGATGATGATGATGATGGAGAAGACGAAAAGATGAACGTCTGATGTCTACAGATTATTGGTATTTTACATTTATCTAAATATTGATTATAATTAAACTGGAAATTAAAATTCCAGTGGCCCAAAAAACAAGTTCAAAGTTGTGCTTTCCCCATGATGAGGCCATCATGGAACATTTTATTTTTTGAACATTTAAGTAAAAGAGTTGCATGGGGGTTACACATTGAGTTGGTTTGCTTAACTGTGAATATTTAAGGGTCAAGTGGTGTCAGACGTTGACCACTTGAGGAGGACAAAGGGTCAACTTTTAAACGAGACAACAACACCTCACCAACGAACATCACTTTGTTACATTTACGCCAAAACACTCTTCGCATCATCCAGATTTCTTAGAAAAGTTCCCCCACAAATGACCCAGTGTGACCTTCTCCAATCCTCATGAGTGTGGATGGGACTCTCAAACAAATTACATTATTTTCGAAAAACAAAAATAATACCAAGAAGTGTATTTTATTTCTGGGTAAACAATGCCTAGTACGCCCTCAATTCCTGGCAACTGATGACGTCCAAATACTAACCAACGCAGCATTCCATGTCAATGGTTTGGAGGTGGGGTCAAGTCAAAGCGCCTTTAGCTAAAGTGTGTGTTAATTGTAACTTCTCCGGTGGCTGGGGGTTTCCTGGGCTCAAGGTCAAATCAAGTGTCCCTCTGCTCGTAAAAACTACGGAAACAAAATTAAATGCCATTCTCTTTTGGAAAGGAACCCACTCTAATTAACTTTCAACTAATTTCTACTAATTGGGACAATTTTGAGTTTTTCTTTGGGTTTTACGAGTTACAATTCTTGAAATGGCGAGATCAACTTCCTTTCTAAAAGGTTCTAAAGGGAGCTAATTCCATTTTGATTAAAATCAAACCCACTTTAGTAATCCGAATTAATTTACAAAGTCAAATAATAGCTGATTTACCTTTGTAATAAAAAATGGGTAGGTTGAGCAGGGGACGACACTTCCTGATTTTCTTATGACTCGATGAGGGAGGAGAAGTTGAGATTCTCATTTCCAGGATGCATGTGGGAGTGACCTCCGCCGCTTCCATGAGGATGTTGCTGCTGCGGCGTAAGTCCTCCAAGTACAGCTGGTGATTGGAGAAGGGGCGAGGTGGGTCCATTGCTCAGCGTGGACCGACTGTCATGGTGGTTATTGTGACAGCTCACAGAGACGCCAAGGGAAAGAGGGCCAAGTCCATGAAGGCTCTGCCCTTGTCCGGAGTGGTTTTGCTTGAGGTTATTAAGACGATGCTGCTGCTGCTGTGCCTGAAAGTGATTCGACTGTTGTTGTTGTTGTTGTTGCTGCTGCTGTTGGCTCATTTGCAACACCGGGCTGTGATTCTGTGCTTGCCGAGGATGATGATTGGAAAAGTCAGAGACCGTGAGAATTTCAAGCAATTGCCCACGAGCTTCCTCCAATTCTTCCTCTTTCGCTTTGATCATCGAATCCCTGTCGACAAATCAAAAAAAAATGATTATAGTCAGAAGAATTAAAACTGGAAATCAAAAGATGTAAACAACTTTACATACCGAATAGACAACTGGCGTCGTGCTTCACCAAGAGCAGAAAATAAGTCCAATTTTAAGCGTGTTTCAGCACTGAGACTCGACTCGAGATGTGCGTTCTGATCTTGGAGCGCTGTCAGTAACGACATGAGTCTTGCCGTCTCGGCAGATGGTTGCTGGAAATTAGAAATTAGTTGATTGTCAAGGTTAGGAGCAAGTTTTTTTAGAGAAAGACTGGTTTGACGGAAGACAATTTCTGAGATAAACTAACCTGAGATGCTTCTTTATTTTTCTGCTCGTGTAAAAGCGTTGACTTTACATTTTGCAGCTCTCGCTCGATCCTCACAATCTTCTCTTCGCTGAGTTTGATGTCTCGACGAAGAGTTTCTTTCTCACGCTCAGCGTCACGAAGCTTTCGCTTACAGTCTCCACAGCATTCGAGCGAAGCCTAAAGAATCAGAGGTGTCAACGAAGTTCACAAAGTCGCAGTGGTCACGTCATTTACCTTTTTCTGCTTGTTGATAGCATTATCTTTGGCTTTTCTCTCTTCAAGCAGCTTCTTCTCGTAGCACTGTCGCTCTTCCTGACTTTTAGATGAGAGCGCTGAGTATTTTAACTGGAGTGACTCGTGCTCACCCTACACAATGGGATATTAATTTGAAAACCTGCTCAGATTTTAACATGAAAAGACTCTTCTCACCTGCAGTGCAGCAATATCTGCTCGAAGATTACGCTCCAAGCCAAGCAAAGTTGAGATCTGATTTCTCAGTTCAGACTCCGTTGTTCGTACAACATGAAGGTCGCTCCGTAACTTACGTACCTCAGATTCAAGCCTACGTAAAAATGAGGGTTCAAGCTTCCCATGAACCAGAAAATAGGTTTTTGGTTCTTACTTGAAGTTCTTCGGTGCCAACATGCAACTGCATTGATTCGGAATTAATGTCACCGGTGGTGTCACCATGGCCGCTATTGGCGAAGCCATTGTAGCAGACGACAAGGATGCTGAGGATGAGTTGTTGGAATTGGTAAAGTTGCAACTCACATTGTTGTTTTGTGTAACGAACACATGGTTTGTAGAACCATTCAGTACTGGCGGCGATGAGAGTGGTGTCAGTCCGCCATTTGGGATCGGAGAATGATGAGATGATGAATTGTTGCTCATTGATGAAGATAGAGACTTCGGAGGTACTTCCTCGCCTATCTCCAGAGACTTCCTCCGTACCACAGGAAGAGGCAGTGGTTTTTTCCCTGATCCAACAGTACCTCCATTTGGTATCTCCTGAAAAATTCAATATAAGTATTCCCCACATTACCCAAGCTGATTGGTCACATCCTGAGGGCAGTTACCTCATTGTTGTTCACCGGCGGCGGAGACGTGAAGGGCAAAGCATCCCAAAGCAATGAGTACAGGAGCTCGTTTTGCCTTCCAACTTCATTACGTGTCCGTTGCTTGAGTCGACTGGCTATGAAGGCCTACAAAGAAAATTACATTATATCACATTCCCAACATTGAACCCTATAACGATTCAAGCCCTGCTCGGTTAGGAACCTTGAATTGACACTGAACTTACCTTGAGTCCAAAGCCAAGTGAGACCAATGGAAACCCAACACTGAAAGGTTAAGAACGGGAAATTGAATCAGGATATTGAATTTAAAGTAACCTTGAGACGGAGATTTTCTTACCAGTGTGCGGCAAGAGGACTTAAGGATTGAGTAGGAAGCGGTCTGATGGATTTTCCATCAATGTAAATCAGTGTTGGGAGCAGAATCAGAGGACCAAAGGGTGCTAGGCTCCAACTAATATGACTCCAAACAGCTAAACTTCCAAATAAGTACAACCACTGAACTGGAACGACTCCAAGACAGATCACATCCACCGACACCACGACACAGCCAAGGAGTAGTGCAAATGCCTTTTAAAAATGAAACAAAACATGATCAAAATTAGCCCAAGCACAATCCCATTTGAACAATTTGAGCCTTACAACTCCTTGAAACTTGTAGGCTTCATAGGTATTATGGAGCACAAGATAAATTGGGTAGAGATACTCCAGACGAAATTCCAATAGGAAATCACCACCCATTACGCAAATCCAGAGAAGTATCAGCTTCACATACACGACAAGACTATGAATAAAATAAATCCAAATTAAAACCTAAAACTATGATTATACTTAACCACCAAGAACCAAAGCCATCAATATTAGTATCCAACGCACAGTCCAGATAAAGCTAACTCACCCAGTATAAAATCCATCATAAATTTTAGGAATTTTCTTTACAGGTCGTCGAGTTTTGATTGAATCGACATTTCTTCGCTTCATAACCGTGGGAATTCAATGTTGATGAAGATCCTTTTTCTTCATAGAAGACAAGTAGGTGATCCAGAGTGGGCCGAAATGTTAAAACTGCCGTGTTTATAAACCTGTTAATTGAATGATTTAATTGTCAATTAACTTGACTTTCAATATTGTATTGGAGCATACGTGCTTACCTTTCTGGCCTTGTGAGAGCGAGGGAAGACAACCAAAGGTACCGGGACTGCGGGAAGAGAAGAGGATAGGAATAAATTAGGATGTCAACTGAGGAAAGGTCAACCCAGGTCAATGTCACCTTGTCCAAAGTTAATTACCACTCTTGTCAAAATAAAAGCCTTTGTTTCCCGTTTTTAAAAATAAAATCAATTTCTCAGTTCTGGGTTTGGATTTCCCTCGGCTAGGCTCCGAATGGGCAAATCCCAAGTGAGCTGGCAACAACAACAGACATACAATTTATACCCAATTAATTAACATTCAAACCAACAATTAACTAATTCAACACTTCATATGAACATCAGAAACCATCCCATCAAATATACTCAAAGGTCACAAATCACTTCTCATCATAACCTGGCAATGACAGTCTCAAATCATGACATTCCCTAGTAACCCCCGATTCTACCCGCATGTTTCAGGCAGCAACATTTGTACCTCGAAAATATCGATCGAACGAAGCCCGCATGACAAAATGTTGCTGCTTTTCAGGTGCCATTTGACGAGGTCAGGTTCATGCCCTTCCATTCTCCTAGCTTCTATCCTCTGGAATCAATTGAACATGAACACATTTTAATTATTCAAGCGTCAACCTAAAACCATTAAATCCAAATGAAATTAAAAATTCATCAAAAATTCTTAATGTCTGGTGATTATCGAACGATCAGAAAAAAATACAGTTTAGTTCAATTAAAATCATGACATGACCTGACCAACAACAACAAAATGTTAGCTAATTTTGTATACAATTTGTACATAAGTTTTTCATCCAAATCCTTCGTCTTCCACAACATATGCTACGACAGATTAACCTATTTTTTTAAATAAGTTAATCCTTAACCTTACCTAAAAGTTAACCTTCCTGATCTAAAAAGTTAACTTTAACTTAAAGACCATGCTATTGTTCTCCATATAATTTTCCTGAATAATTTAGGTGTAGTTTTTCACCTATAAAATCTTCATCTTTCACAATTACTTCGATACTAACGATTAACTTTTAACGCTAACCTGACCTGAAAGTTTATCCTAAAACTTTTAACCTAAAATTACGCTACTTTTCTGGAATTTTATTCATAATTTGTGTGGAAATTTTTTCATGTAATTTTCATCTTTCCTTTACACAATTTCCCTATGACAGATCAATTCTACCCTGACCTTAAAATTGACCTATAACCTGAAATTATGCCATTGTTGTATAATTTTGTGTACAATTTATACATTTATACACAGTTTTTTTATGTATTTTTATCTTTCCTTTACGATTTCCCTACGACAGATGCCTTGTGTTTATTTACTTTTTTTTTTAATTTTTTTTTATTAGTAGGAGGCATGGATGGAAATTTTCCATTAGGAAGGTGGTACGTTCAAACGTTGCTGGAAATCAAACACAAACAAAAACAGGAGGGAGGAGGAGGAGGGGAGTAAATAATCAATTAATCGAGACAATTTTGATCAATCGAGTGACTCAATTGTCGTCAAGTGGTTCCAGTCACTTGCTTCCAGTGGACATGGACACTAAGGAAACACTAGGGCTCCGGGAACAGGTCATGATCAACCAATTCGTGTCTATCGCTGGATGCTCCAGTGAAGAAGCAAAGCTCCTACTCTGTAAATCACAGTGGCAGTTTGAGGTAAAGGTCAAGGTCATCTGCCTCCAATAATACTTAATAATAATCTCATCATTAACCAAAAGGCTATTGTTGACCACATCATACTCGAATTATAATCTCAATTCTCAAGTGCTTATCGTCACAACTTGCTTGCGTGACTTGTCCTTACTGTTCTAATGTGAAATTAATTATAATGATCATCAAAAGTAATTAGGATTTGACCTTGTGTTTCAGACGGCGTTGTCATTCTTCTTATCAGACCAATGCGGGCCATCGGGAATGCGGACGCTGGGACAGTCACATTACTCACAGTGGCAGTTTGAGGTAAAGGTCAAGGTCATCTGCCTCCAATAATACTTAATAATAATCTCATCATTAACCAAAAGGCTATTGTTGACCACATCATACTCGAATTATAATCTCAAGTGCTTATCGTCACAACTTGCATGCGTGACTTGCCCTTACTGTTCTAATGTGAAATTAATTATAATGATCATCTAAAGTAATTAGGATATGACCTTTTGTTTCAGACGGCGTTGTCATTCTTCTTATCAGACCAATGCGGGCCATCGGGAATGCGGACGCTGGGACAGTCACATTACTTAAATCAAGTACCATCAAATACACCAGCGACGCCACCGAATTTCCCTGAAACGCTACTAGCATTTTCAAAACTGAGTGCTGATATTCATAAAGGTATGATGACCTTGACCTCTACCCTGATGCGATGATGGAATGAAATGATTACCTGAATTCGATATTAGCATTGACGTCAGTTGCATTGGAATGATGAATTTTTAATGGCGTCGGTGTCTACACCTGACTTTCAGTGGGATTTCAATTAAGCTTTTTGGCTTTACGACCTAATTGATTTTATATTTTTCCAGCAAGCACCGGTGTCGGGATCGGAGTTCAGCAACAAGCTGGGGCAACAACTGCAGCGGTTTTCCAACCACATGCTTCGAGTCAACCTTGGTCAGCAAATAATTGAAAAGGCAGATGCTAATCATCACTTATAATTAAATCGACACACAGACACAAAACTAATTATTAACGCTCGGGTGCTTATGGCCACGACGGTGAATTTAATCTTATAACGTATAAATATGAAATGAGACGACAAATCATTGTTTTTTTGAAGGTCATGACTTATATTTTAGTTTTTTCTTTAGAAAACACAACGTAACAGAGAAATTATTATAATACGGAAACGCAAGAAAGTTCTATTTGAATCGTGTACACTTAGCTTAGGAGTTAATCATGTTAATTCAAGATTGTTCAATTAGCCAATGATGTTAACAATTTAATTAATCAAGTGGAGAATTTAATGAGTGATCTCAGGGTTTAGGGTGACGGAAACAGCGAGTTTTGTCTAAGATTTCAGTTTCATGACAAGGTCATTAATCTCCAACTAATTTTGTTGCATTTCTTAGGAATAAAGCAGTCAACCGTATTTAGCAAAAGTGAGAATTTAGTCTTCAGGGGTCAAAGGTCAAGGTCGACATCCTCCCACATGGCTTTGGGGTAAATTGAGAGAAAACTTTTGGCGCCAATTCAAAAACTGAGCAAAGTGAAAGTGAATCATCCGAATTTTTTTTCCTGAAAATCAAGGCATATGTTTTCACTTTCCATTTTATTTAGAGTGAGAAAAATGTGCCATTAGTTGGTAATCTAAGGCGACCTTTGCCCTATCTTAGGAATCAAAATTACAGGTCACCGTTGACCTCGACTAATAGTGACCTGACGTTGACCTCGTCCCGAGAAAAGTACTCATGGATCCAAGTGCCAGGCGACTCTCGTAAGTTAACCTACTCTAATTTTCAACTGTCAACCTTACTTTACATTTGGCTTGTAAATTAACAAATTGACCATTGTTTCTTGTTTTAGCACAACTGGAGATACCTTGTATGGGGTACTAGGCATTCCAAAGACTTCAACTTTAGACGAAATTAAGAAAAGCTATCGTAGATTAGCACTAATCAATCACCCAGATAAAAATCCTGATAACCCTGAAAAAGCTGAGAAGGTATTTATGCTGATGATTGTTAAGGGCTCATTTGTTCCAGGAGTTGATCATTGGTTTGGTTTGTTTTCCTATAGTTCAAGGAAATCAGCAAGAGCTATGCGATCCTGTCTGACAATACGAAACGGACCATTTATGATTCCTACGGGTCACTTGGGCTTTACATCAGTGAGCAGTTTGGAGAGGAGAATGTGAAGACCTACTTTATGCTGACGTCTCCATGGGCAAAAGCAGGGTTTCTACTTTTGGCTGTAATCACTGGTTGTTACTGCTGCTGTTGCTGTTGCTGCTGTTGTAACTTTTGCTGCGGGAAATGCCGTCCTAGTCATCCCGAGGACATTGCGGATTATGCTAATTTGCAGGTTAGAATTACTCGTGAGTGGGATTTGCCAGGTAAGAGTGAATTAGTTTGTTTAATTTCGACAGGAGGATGAGAAAGCTGGGGATGAAGCTGAAGGTTGTTCTTCCAATGGGAATGGAGCTGGAGGTGACCCAGTGACCTCTCAGCCAATGGGTAACAGATCAAAGGAAACCTCTCCACTAAAGGAATCCAGCCAACCAGCTTACAACTAAGCATTCCAGTCACACCCTCTTCGCTACTTAGGTAGAAAACGTATCTTTCCTAAAGCATTTTATTTTTGTCGTCTCCATTTTACGCCACACCACGTTGATGCTTGTTCTCTTTTTCTTGTTTCAAAGTCACAAACGTGACAATAAAGGCTAGGCCACTTCGCCCACAGTTTCATTTTATAATTATTTATTTTATGAAGAAGGATTTAGCGAGTTACAGAGCTTTGGATTTTGAATATCAACGAAGAAATCGAAGGGTTATCGGTCAATCCTTGCCAATTACGGTTTAAAAGATTAACGTCATAACGATTCCACGCTGAACACAAATCCCAATTCACTGCAACACGCTCCAGCTTCTTCTTGAAGGACATTTTCATTGAGCGAAGAGTTTATTAAGGTCACCCTCCATTTCCTAAGTTCATAACGTCAAATGTCAGACTTTCTTTTAAGAATCAATTTAGTAATTGTAGCTTACAATCGGGTTTGTTGGAGGACCATAACGCTCAACTACTTGACCTTGAGCATCGATGAGAAACTTGGTAAAGTTCCATTTTATGAATTTCCCCAAAGTCCCACCACGCTTGGACTTCAAGTACTTCCACAACGGATGAGCATTGCTTCCTACAAATTAAAAATTCGCGAGTAATGACCTCAAGAAATGAATAGAGAGGTCATACCATTCACATCGACTTTACTTGCAAAGTCCCACTTGGCCCCGTACCCTTCAGCGAAGGCTTTGATGTCTGCCTCCGTCCCTGGCTCCTGTCCCCCAAATTGATTACACGGGAACCCGAGGACCCGGAGCCCATTGCTCTCTCCATATTTTCCATGAAGAGCTGTCAACTCTTTGTAGTTGACAGTGGTCTTTCCTAAAGATTTTACATCAAAATTAACACAATTGACAGCTAGTCAATGGTGAGCTGTCACGGGACTTTACCTCACTTGGATGCTACGTTCACCACGATCAAAACATGACCCCTAAGAAAACAACCAGAGAGATTAGTGTCAAAATGTCACTCCCAAGCTAACCCTCCAGGTTCCAGAGAATGAATTGATGATAATTACTTGTAACGGGACATGCTTTGATTCTCTCCATCGATGTCGACATACTCAAAGTCGTAGACAGAAGTGGCTTTGTCCCAATCGTCCCCGGTGGCCTGCAAAATTCATTACCCCAATTAAATCTTTTGGCTTATGGACCAAGAGGTCAATAGATGTAAAAATCCTGGAGCCTTTACCATTATTCCGAAGTTCCTGCTGGACGCTCCTGTGTGTTGCGATGCTTTGTTTCTGACAGGTATGAAATGACGAGTGGCCAAAAGTCCTTTTGTTCTTCCGTGTATGATAGCTGTAGAAATCAATAGGGAATTATCAATTTAATCAATAAATAGCCTCTCCTTCCTGGCCACGTCGTCCTACCAATTTACTAAATTATTGACAAGAAGTGGACTGTGGACTGGACGTTATACGTCAAAATCAATAGGCCACCACCGCACCGTGGACCGGATGAAGTTTACACTGTCCAAGGTTGTATCCTGGAGGTATATTTATACACAAAATCCCAAGGTGACTCTGTAATTACTGAAGAGGTCACGCGTCAACCTCACCTCATCCTTTATCTTTCCACACTCACGATACCAAACAAATGACAACAAAAAGGATTGCAAAATTCCTCGAATCGAAAGACCGACAATTCAATCTGGAAAGACAATAAAATTAAATAAAGCTGTGCAAAAAATTTTTACCTTGCGTCAATCTCTGACAAGATTTGCGAATCATGCGAATTAATGGAAGCCCTTTTGTCAGGTTTTGATTGATGGACGAAGCCCAAATCCTGCAGCAGGCCGAAAAAGTTGTAGGGAAAAGATCCAATGGAAATGTCTACAGAATACCCGCCGATACCCTATATTGGTTTTCTTGTCATTGACAGCGGACGAACTTTTAGGAACAAATGGTCATTTGAATTACAGACTTCAATTAGCTCGAACGGGCCGAAGAAGATTGAATAATAAAAGCACTCAATTATGTTTATTTCTTGTAAAAACTTAACTACAATACAATTAAACGTAATTTTCCTAATTTTAACATTGGAACTTTCTCCGTTTTCACCCCTTACCCCTTAACACTTTGGATAATTAATCATTTTAATGGTACAAAGGTTTGTTTCTGTTCATTCGTTGTTGATTCTTGTTCTCATTTATCTTCTCGTGAGCTGATGATGTCAGCGGTGTTGCAAGGATTTTTGTTATGGTGGACACGACCGTGACTCTGGTGGCGTCACTCTGCTGGCTCTGCCGCTGTGACTTTCTCTGGAAGTATGAAGCGAGGGATCCACAGCCACAGAAAGCGGTACACCCCTTGGTATAGCTACCGTAAATAATTGGATTAAGACAGGAATTTGCCACGGCCATCATGAATAAAATATCCTGGAGTCGCTCGTCTACTTGCTTTGCTCCTTCACGGTCGAACATGTACCTGCAAATTATGAACAGAATGTAGGGTCGTTGACGTAACTTATATAACTTAACATTGTAAGTAGAAAGGGCGTACCAAAGAACCATAAAGATGTACGGCGTTGAGCAGAGGACGAATGTGATGACGATAACTAGCGTCAGGCGCAGCGTCCTGTTCCTGGCACGGAGAATATTCAATGCGCCATTATCACTCCGGCGGAGTCTCAGGATAGGCTTTGTTACAACTGGGACTCGTCGGGGTGCTTTGGAACTGTAGTGTTTTCCAGATTTTAAGAAATCGTTGTAAGACAACGTCGCTGGCTGTACCCCATCATCCTTCTGTGGGGGATTTTGACTTCCAGAAGGCTGGAGAACGGTGCGCTTTTCGTCATTGCCAACAGTTCTGTCCTTGTGTTCAATTTCGGCATAGTTGATTCTTTTTTGCGACAGGCTCTTAGTCACGGATTCCACTGGAAATACGAAGTTGGATTTAAATCTTTCTGATGATAACCAGACTCAACCGGAAAACAATTGGGATTTAAAAGTCATAAGCCCAGATTAAGATTGTCAATTCAGGTGGACACTTGAGGAGCAAGTGTGCGAGGGAGGGGACTGTGATTGACCTCGTATGTCAACTCTGCAGAATGCAGAGTTAAACACCCGGATTCTGACGAATCCCAGAGATAAATTGTTACTTACAAACGTCTTGATTTTCCTTTGATTTCTTCGTGATTTTCCTAAGGATCAAGGAGTATGTGACGATGATGACGACCAGTGGGACAAAGTACATGACAACAATTGAAATGACATTGTACAGGATCTCTTCTTCCTGAGAATTGAACGAGCCGATTGACACACAGTTTTGGAATGTCGTGAACACTGGATGGGACTTGACGCTGAAGATCAGTGTCTATAAAAACAACATTTTGAATTATACTTTGTCCAGATGACAAGGTCCCTGGACTGGCCCAATGTTACCTGTGGCAGGGAGCAGATTATGGCAACGACCCATGCCCCAGTCAACATGTATTTGACCATACTTTTCCCATCAATTCGCATTGGATGATTAACTGCCAAGTAGCGGTCAAGGCTAATGGAGATTATGACCATTGAACTCAAGTAGAGTCCAAAGGCTCTGAAGAATTGGCAGAATTTGCACAAGAAATTCCCTCCTGACCATTGAATTGAGATTCGCCAGAAGACCTCCATTGGGATCAAGAAGAAGGTCACAATGAGGTCTGCAATTGAGAGATGAAGGATGAGCAGGGTGATCCTGGTTTTGACTCTAAATCGAACTATTTGACGAATGACCGAGTAAAAGACTGAAACGTTTCCAAAGACTGCGATGATGAACAAGCAAGTGTAAGCTATGACACAGTATCGAGAATTTTCAGACATTTCCCGGAAGTGGAGTGGAGCCATTGAGCTGAAGAGGTCAATTGAGGTGTTCAAGGAAGGCTGAGGAGTGGGGTCGCCATTGATGTCGCCATAGGCGCCAACTCTTGAAATCTCTCCTTCATTCACCATCACCTGATCCTCACCTTCAGCGTCCAGTAGTTCAATGAAATTGGAAGAAAACATACTTGTCACCTCCATTGCAAGATATGGTAAAGTCCATCAAAATCCAATTTGAATGCACTGGGTGGGTTTGCTTGTTTGCACTGGAGAAATCCAATTGGTTCCTTCACACTTGTATCAGGTGTTAAGGTCAGAGAGCTGTCTAGTTTTGTCGATTCTTGATGCGTTAGCAGCAGCCTTTCTAGCGGCGTCGTTGCGCTGATGATCTGAGTGAAATGATGTCATTCGAGCAGTAGTTTGTCAGCAACTGGACACACACTTGTGCCACCAGTAGTGCAACACTTGATTACAATCCGAGTTAATCCACCTGGAAAATCCTCAAGATGCTCATTAGAATCAAGGAGATCAAACGGGGACTTTGGAATCCATGGCATACTGGCGACGCTGGGGAACTGGATTAATAAAATCCTATTTTGGCTATAACTCAAATTCAATTGGTTTGACGCACGGTTTCGGTTCTACGTACGAAACTGTCCCCGACGCACTTTTACATTTCTCAGAAAACACTGGCAGTATAAAATGGACAAGCCGACACCCTGATGAACGTGTGACTTGTGACATTCTACAGAATTTGTAAAGAATTTGCATCAGAAGTGGCGACAAAAGCTCCAAATCTGGAGATCTATGAAAGCCTTTTGTTAATTTACATTTTGCCCTTGAACTGGTCCAATTGCTTTCTGGCCTCATGTTTTAATTTGGTATTCAACAGGAATCTTTGTGACGCCTGAATGAACTTGAATACTGCGATTGTCATCAACAAGTCAAAATGACAGTGTGCCACTTATTCATAATGTTTTCATTTTTATTTTAATTATTGGCTTACTTTTTTAGGATGGAGGTGCACTATCGTTTTTAGTGGGAACACAATCGTTTGAGAATTTTTGTGTCGATGGAGGTATTTTGAGCTGATGCTTTCACTGCGCTTCTTGAGCTGCTGCTGAAGCCTGTTCCTTCTCGGCTTGCTTCCGTTTCTCTTCTGCTTCGATGATTGCCATTTCCTTCAACTGCTTCTTGGCATTTCGTTCTTCAAACTCGAGTCGGCGATCTCCAACACGGGTAACGATCATTTCAGTCACAAGGTCACACTTTGAGTCGAGGGTTTCAAATTTCCCTTGCCCCTTGGGAAAGGCATATGGATCCTACAATTGAAAATATTTTTTTTTAGAAATGCTGCCTAGAGTGAATGGATTTAATGAGCCTTTACCTCTCCGGTGATTGGGTCGTTGACAACTTCTTGCTGTCCGTGGACTACAATCGAGACTTGAAATTCGTCCATGAGATCAGGAGTGACGGTGTATGGAGCGTCAATGAGAACGCTGTCTACGTATTTACAAGCCAAGATGGACATGACACGCTCCTTCCAAGAAAGCACTGGATAGGATTGTCCTTTGTACTGTCCCACTGTGGCGTCACCGTGAACTCCCACAAGCAAATAGTCACCTGAAATTACCAATAGTATAGTTGGAATGGCCTAGCTAGGAATGAGTCATAAAGCCTGCGTATGAAACTAACCTTTTGCTTTAGCCACCTTCAGGAATTCGATGTGACCCGGATGGAAGAGGTCAAAGGCTCCACAAGTGTAAACCACGTTTTGTGCTTTCTACAATTCCAAAAGTCCCAGTAATAAACCAAGCTGTCAAACCTAAATCATAGAAATTGAACTTACCAAAATGTTATTAGTGGACGTGAACTCTTGCAATTTCTGGCTTGTGAGGAGGTACGACGAGTTCCCAGTGTAGGATGAAGTCACCACGTTGTTGTTTTCAGTATCCGATGGAATTTTCTGAGCCCCGAATTCGAGTAAGCGGTTGATGATTCCAGTTGTGGAAATCCCTCTGGTTCGTTCAACTTCTTGATAACGTCCGGCGTCTTTCACCTGGAACGAAAGACATCAATTTTAAAGTTATTTCTACACCTTCACTTCCTCTGTGCCTTACAAGTTGGTAAGTGTCCGTTCCGTCGGCACTTGTTGTAATATCATTTCCATGGGCGCAGAACTTGCATCCATTTTTGTCCAGTGTCTCCAGCATCGTGACGTATGGAGCATCCTCTACAACTTCATCCACCCACTTGATCGCTCGGATCATTGCGTATCTGATAACAAGTGACGCATTATGACACATCACTTATGACTCTATATTCTCAACATCACGGTTTCCGTTACCTTTCCGTTTCGTTGAAAACTGGCTTGCAGCCTTTGTGCTTCTCAATTTCGGCGTCAGAGTGAACTCCAACGATGAGGCGAATTCCAAGGGACTTTGCCTGTCGAAGGGAATTGGCATGGCCGAAATGTCCGACATCGTAACTATAAAAGAAACGAAAACAAAACTAAGGTTCATTTTGAAGACAGAAAATTCAGGTCCCTTTACCAGCCGTCAGCCCAGACGAAGGTGCCATCCGTTCCTCCATTTAGAGAGAATCCGTCAATGTTTCCGTTTAGGTCACACGCCATTCTGAAATGAAAAGAATGTTTACCAAGGAACAAGTCAATCAACCAGTTCAGGATCCGTTGAACCTTTTCAACACCGCTTGAAACGAGTCCACTTTTTAGGAGATTTCGTTTTTAGAAGAACGTTTTAGTCCGCCTCCGTTCTGGTCGGGGATGAAATGGAAACTGAAGCCCAAAAAGAAACCACGCGTGGCCACGATCCGAGTAATTTTTTAGATCAAAATGTTATCATCAATTAAACGGCTAACAATAATTAAAGTTTCGTTATCATGACCACCACAAATTCATGAGAACTATGTGATCACAGTGGACTTGTGACGCATTGATAAGTGTCCACCTCACGCTCACCTTTCGATTGAAAAGTGCGAAATACCTAATCACTCACGCGCATTTCAGCGAAAGAATATTGGCCTCTGGATTTTCACTGCTTCCTGACAACTGTATTTAAGCTCCGCAATCTATTACATTATTGTCCCGATTGCAGAAAAACCGGCTAAAAATGTATCACATTTTTGGTAATAAAAAAGGTGGATTTTAGTTTTTTTTTAGCTAGTCACTTTGGAAGCTGCTTTCTGTAATTTAAAATTAGAGTAACGTTAAAATATACATATGCGCTCAAGTCTTCGCCGCAGAATGTAAAAAAATTAAGCCTGGAGTAAAGTGCTTTGTTGGTTAGGTGAGATTTAGAGTCCGGTGTACTGCGGATGTCCTGATCCTTCAACGAAATGCTGCTCTGCAGATTCGGTTTGGCGAAAAAACAAGTTGCGACCCCGACTTCTGGAACGTTTTGGTTTCACTGGTTGGCTCATCTCCCTATACGTACAGAATTAACATTTTAAAACCATAAATTCTAAGCTTAAATCTCAGTAATATTATTATTACCCAAAGAAAGGGAGGATAGAGATGAGTAAGTTCTTATCCGGATGGGATGCTAGAACGGAATTCGTTTGTAGTGTGTGGTTGATCACTTTTCTCAAATATTCTTGAAGCTTTCGTCGTCGGTCGTCTACGAATTTCGTGTCCTTCACAAGATATCAAATCATTTTTAAAATCAGCTTTTGAAGGCTTTTAAAAATGTGCTTAACCTAACCCTGTTTCCGATGTGTTTCTTCGGCGGAAAGTAAAAGGAACCAATCACTGAATCCTGCTTCTTAAGATCTCGATGGAAATTGTGAAACTGTGAGTACCTTCGGTAGACATTCCACTCTGTGTCTTTAATTCGAAGAAAGACCTACAGAAATCTCTGTTAGAACAAATCAAATTGCGTGGTTGCAAAACTGTACTTGGTAGACATGGTGCAGATCGTTCGTAGCTCCGGTGAGAAAGGCCGAAGGGATCCATATATTGATGAGAATTCGTTCGTTACTTGAAGACTGTCGGGCAAACGGGGCTTGGCGACGTCCTTCCACAAACGAGTAACTCACATCCAGTGACGAACTGTCGTCATCAATCCCACCGCCAACGCCAACTGGGCCTCGCAAATCCTCTAGCTCTGCTCGTAAATTCCGAAGCGCTTGATCCTTCCTTTGCAACACACACTGCAAATAAGCGTTGAATTCCATCAGCTCTCCATGCATTTCGGCGACTTGGATCAATTTCCGCTCATAATCCACCGCTTCCGTTGACAAGTCTGAAATGTTTCAAATTCTTTTAGTAAGATTTAAATGAGGTTTGTGGGCATTTACCATTTGCTGGATCATTCGTTATGCCATCGATTTCGTCCTCATTCAAAGACATTTTCCTGGCATGGCTGGTTTCCTTGAGCAATTGGACAGCACCGATATACTTTTTGAGTTGATGCTTAAGTAGAGCATTTTCCTTGGCTAGTGTTTCCACTCTCGTTTCCAAGATCTTTGTCTGGTCGTTGTAATGTCTCCGATCCTCAGCCAGCTGAGCCTTGAGGGCTGTCACCATTTCCAATTCATGATCCAAAACTAACTTTAGTTTTCGAATGCGATCATTCTCTTCCTCGCTCTCTTCGAAAATCTTTTGCTGTTCGTCCTTTGTAATTCCACTAGGGAAAATCATCCCACTTCCAATGGAATCGTTTGCACTTGTTTTTTCGAAATCAAAATCACTTGTAATGGACTCTTGGTCACCGTTCGAGTAGCTGGGAACTGGAATTAAATCTTGGGTTCTCTCAGGGTCTCCTCCGAAGTTCATTTGGGAACTTCCGTCGGAACAAACGGGCTTGAGCCTGTCACTTGGTGAGATCCCACTCAAACTTAAGTTTTCCACATCCAGTCGATCGGAGGAGTCAGAGTACATGGACAAGTTGTCTGCTGATTTCAAGGAAGAAGACACATTGGGCACTGATTTGTCAATCACGGAATCCCGGGCGACGGAACTTGGGATTTCCTGTGGCTCTGTTGCTATCACAGAAAGTGAAGGAATGGGAGGAGTCACGGAGATTTTCGATTTCTCTAGTTTTTGCAAAATGGATGAGCTAGGGGGATGCTTCTCCGTGGGAGTATTGACGCAAGACGAAGGTATGGAAGAAGCAGGTGTGACGGAAGACTCCGTTTCATCAAAGGAAACATAGGCTGTCGGAATTTTCTTCTTCTTTTTTCCTTTCCGTAATTTTGCAGTTGGATGTTCCACTGCGGAGTCACTTGGTGGAGATTTATTCCGGTCAAGAGCCTCATCAGCAACTTCCACCAACTCCGGAACGGACTTTGCAATTGGCTCTTCCTTCTCCGTCTTTGATGCCATTAGTTCCGTACTGACTTTATCAAGTTGCGGGTTATCGACAATTAGTGCGAAGAGGATTGACCCCAAACCAGCAGCCGTTTGTGGTAAAATTGAGCTTAGTTCTCCATCACGCAGAAATGATTCTTCGTCGTAGAAATCATCCAAATTTTCCAGCGACAGGATTACATGAATGTATCTCTCGAGACTATGTTCATTCAAAGCTGCTCTGAGCCAAGCACGTCCACGGCCTATGTCCGTACGAACGTTATGCAAGAGCAGAAATCGTTCCGCTTCATGCTTCGACAGTTGTGACTTGATTAGATGCCAGTATGAAGGAACTTCCGCTGATCTGAGACCAGGAACCTGAGAAATGAACAAGTGAATCATATCTTTAAAGCAGGTTTAACAATCGTCTGTTTCTCATGTAAGCTTGAAAGTTGAAACTGACCAAGTTTTCCGTAATTTGCCAAAGGCTCTTGGAAGATTGGGATGATGACGGTCGTTTAATTCCATGAAGGAAAACGTCTTCAAATGCAAGACAAAGCTGGTTTATCAACGAGTCATCTTCCGTTCCTAGTTCTGTCCTGGATCCAAATCTGGATTGACAACTTTTGACACTGAGGAGTAATCGAGACAAGAGCTGCTTCTTCTCATCACCCACGTTCCTTCGTGTATTCATGGAGAGAAACTGCAAATTAAATTCAGCACTCAATTAGCAAAAAAATGTATTCAGTAGATGAATAACTAGAGCCGCTGTTAAGCACTAAAACCCCGTTAGCCCAAATACATTTTGGATTCACAAAAGAGGCGTTTTAACATTACAAACATAATCCTCAACAACACCCCCTGCCTCTCCTCCCGTCAATGTCATGTCCCTGGACTCGACGTCGCCTGGACTCAATAAAATCATCATCTTTGCATATGAAATGAAATGACGCATATTTTAGTGTCACGTCTCTGTCCAGAAAGCGTCAACATCAAAGACCACCTTTGACACACCTGACACCAGGAAATATCACCATCATCTGTCCCATGCTTCCACTTCCGCGGCCAATTAAGTTGTCATAAATTCTAACAGACCAAACCCTTTCCTATCCAGAGGTCAACTGGGGTCATATCCTTCCTTTGTTTCTTGATGAAGTGTTTTCATTGCATGAACATGAATAAATTATTATGGGTAAGCATAATACCCAGTTTCCCATGCTAAGGTAATTGATTTGATGAAGCAATTACGCAATTAGTCATGTGTAAATGAATGTCTTAATTAGTTATTTTAATCCAGTGTTTTACCTGTTTCCACCACCTGGTATCATGGGGGTGGCCTTATCCATGAACCCTTTGGGCTGTTGTTCTACTTTTGTTAATTTAATTAACCTAGAATCCCAATTAATCATCAATTAAATAAATGTGTTTTGCAGATAACAAAAATGAGGCTATTGTTTTCCCAATTTTTTCAAATGAATTGTTCCACAAAAATCCTCCTTTGGATGGAGTGACGCCACCTTTGTAAACAAAGCCATTTATGGGCATTCCATGTGGATTCCACAATGAGGAGACTCTATGGGGTTTACTACGATGCATAAGTGTTTAATATCGTTTTAATCAAATTAATTGATGATTTTAGAGGTGGTGTTAATTAGGATGGGAATTGTTAATTAATTCCAAAGACTAGGATTTGAAGTGGGCTGAAATGGTGATCTCATTCCTGCAGGCAGGGGAGAATGGACCAAAAGAAAGTATCCATTTGGGTGTGTTTTTCAAAGGGAATTTTGGGAGTTTTTTTTGTTACTTGAAAGTGAAGGAGTGGAGCAGCACTTGTCATTCCATGCTCCTCCACGTCTCCATTTCTGAGAAGGAATTCAGTCGATTCACTTTCATTCTCAGGTAAGGTCAAATTCTGGTCAATTTAAGCCAATTACTACCAAACAAATCAATTAGTATCCATCTAACACTCGTCCTCTTTACAGTGGGACACTCTTCATCAAACAGTCAAAATGGGTCGTCGACCGGCCAGATGGTAAGCATTATCAACAACGTATAAAATACGTTAACTTTCAATTTCTAATGGATGGTTATAATGTAATGTGTCCAAATGACCTTTCAGCTACCCCTCTTGACCTCTTGGGCAGCTCTGCTTGAAACTATATTATGCATTAACAGAATGGCACAGGGAGAGATGGAATGGACGTTTAGAGTTTAACGTGTAGGGGACCTTTGCACTACCCTCGGCTCTTGTTCTAATGATGAATTTGGGTCAAAAGCATTTGTGCATAGAGTAATTAACCTTGTCGCCTTTTCTTTTGCTGAAATCAATTGAAAAGTGAACTTCAAGTGTAATACAGTCAACCCACTTTTAGCTTCAAAAACAGAAGGATTTGGATGTGATGTTCGTTGGTGTAACGTTTTGGTTCTGATGTAATTTCTTTTGATGTAATTGCAGTTATCGTTATTGCAAAAACAAGCCTTACCCAAAGTCTCGTTTCTGCCGTGGTGTCCCAGATCCTAAAATCCGGATCTTCGACTTGGGGAAGAAGAAGGCGTCTGTTGATGACTTTCCTCTCTGTATCCACTTGGTTTCTGACGAATATGAGCAACTTTCATCTGAAGCTCTGGAGGCAGGACGCATTTGCTGTAACAAGTACATGGTCAAGTTCTGCGGTAAAGATCAGTTCCACATTCGGATGAGACTTCACCCCTTCCACGTTCTGCGGATCAACAAGATGTTGTCGTGTGCTGGGGCTGATAGGCTCCAAACCGGGATGAGAGGAGCCTTTGGCAAACCCCTTGGAACAGTTGCCCGTGTCAACATTGGACAGCCTATTATGAGTGTGAGGTCATTGGACAAACACAAGGGTGCAGTCATCGAGGCTCTTCGTCGTGCCAAGTTCAAGTTTCCAGGTCGTCAAAAGGTGAGTTCCTTCAAGTGTGACTTGGAAGAATTGAAAGTTTATTTGAGGTATTTTTCCTTTATAGATCTTTGTCTCCAAGAAATGGGGATTCACCAAATGGGAGCGTGACGAGTTTGAGAGTATGAAAGCAGCAGGAACTTTGAGGAACGATGGATGTACTGTCAAATATCTCCCAAATCACGGCCCACTCTCAGCATGGAAAAAAGTCCAAGAAGAAATTGCTGCTTTGGGTTAAGTTTTTGCTCTTGTAAACATTGCCTAATTCATTTGTTTCATTACTTATTGATTCAAGGGAATTACAGAATTTTACATGATCAAAATTTCTATGTGTCCTGTGGGAGGATAATTCCATTGTAATTTTGTAACTATCGGAAGATTGGACGTCCAGTTGAGGGTTTCGTTCTTGTCACAATTGTCGGAAGCGAATGGTGGGTTTGAAAGGCACTGGATGAACACCGAATCGGTTCAATCCGAGGTCTAGCAGTTCCATACTTGAACATCGTCCTAGGCATTGTCTTTGGCTCGATTCTCTTCACTTGGACAGTCGCCTCGAGACTGTTCATGTAGTCCATGGGTCGTGTCATTGGCGAAGTGAAGCAGGTTGTACTCGGATCCTCTTGGACCAATAAGGAGCGTGAAGAAGAGTAACATGGATGAAAACCACCGCCCCGAAGTTTTTCCCAAGTGGAATTCTTAGTTGAACTGGGCATGAAGCTGTGTTTGGAACTGAGCGGTGAACCCTGGAGGGAGGCGCAGCTTGGTTTCTTATGGGACGGATCAGTCAAGCACACAACCATGCTTCGTTTGGCTCCAGCCCGGAAGTCACCTGGAAATGGGAAAGTGAACTTCTGTGGTGCATTTCCTCTGCATAACTCCGCCATCTTATCCTTGGCCTCAATCGAGTCCCTTGAAAAAACAATCGTTCAGAAGGTACTGTGGACTTCTAGGTCAACCCCCTTACTGAAGGAGTGTCAGCAATTTGGAATTGAGTTCGGTGAAATCTCCCATTGTTGTGGTAGAGAGGAAGCTCATTGGCTTAGAACAAGGGACGTCGCCACTGTCCTCATGGCCGTCCAATGGGACATCTTTACCTTTTGCTACACGGTACTTATGCCTAAAACCCAATAGAAAATTAAAACCTTAAGTTGGATTCAAAAGTCAAGGGCCTCACTTGATTTTCTTGATGTAGCTCAAATCGGCTTTGAATGCATTGAGTAAGTTTTCTCGTTTTTTGACCATATCCCTCAGGTTAACGACTTGATCCCGAATTTCATTGTTGTGGGTGACAAGGTCGAGCGTTTCTTGATCGAATGGATTCCCAACTGGTTTCAGGTGAACCCTGACACAGTTTCCAGGGACCATGTCGGCTCCACACCAAACACAAATCCCAGCGGTAGGATGCTGAAACTGGCAAGGTCTAATGGAAGCAAAAAGTAACAAAGTTATGGCTGTGGGGTAATGTATTAAGGCAAACATTGTTTACGAGCTTGTGCTTGTCCCAGGGACATTGAGGAGAGTTTCGGATATGGTTTGGCCAGTGGTGATGTCAGAGAAGAGGTCAAAGAGACATTTCTTGTGGTAAAGATGGCCACATGAGGACAGGAAAACCTCGCCTTGTGCTTCTTGCCAAATGAAGCGATTGTTAGATTGGACTTCCACAGGGTCACCGGTGATATTGGCCAGTGCCCAGTTGACTGGTTTGGAAGTGATGCACTTCATCAGTGGATTGCAGCAGTGCACGCAACCAAGGGATTCCGTGGAACTGTCCATTTCCAATTAACTAAAATTAGCCTGAGCTTCTCAAGTCTAAAACTAACTGTGAATTGCTCCAAATTATCATAAGATCTTCATAATTTATCCTTGTTTAGTATATCTGAAAAACACCACTTAAACTCATCTCTTTGGCGACATTTCGAGCAGTGCTTGGCTAATTACACCTACTCCTTTGGTAAAGACTTTTAATTCAATTTAATTCAGTTAATTTGACCGGCTTCCAAGTATAGGTAAAGCGCATCGCCATCCTGCCAATCCAGGGAGTGCCAAAAAAGTAGCGGTGATTATTAATCTTTCAACCCCGTGACACGACAGTTACAAGCTAATGTCTAAATTCTGATTCTTGGGGCAGTGGCCTTTCTCCATGAAGTTCCGAGTTTACTTTCTCCTCGCTTTACTTTCCCTTCGAGGACTGGAAGGAATGGACCCTGGCCAAAGACGTAACTGGACAAAAGTGACCGCATGGAAAAGACCGTTGCCCGTTTCAATACCTGATGAAAATCAAAGGCGTCGGTGGGCGTTTGGCCGTAAAAACACAACGGCGCTGCGGGGACGTCAAACTTCAGAGGTTCTTAATAAAAGCCTCCCGGAGAATCAACTGACGATTCCTAATTACCTAAAATGATGTTCACAAATCTAGTTTTCCAAACGGGAGTTTCACTTGCACAAAACCGTCAACGTTGTGGCCCTCATGGATGAACTCTTTACTGGACAATTTGCAATCCAGTTCCTGTCCATGGGTGCCCTTGGAGTCCTCCTGATAGGGCTCCAAGTCCTAGCTGTACTTGGTCAACGCGGCATCAAATTCGGACCACCGACGCTTCCTTTCTTTTTCCTTCCCATTAGTCTACTAGCCCTGACCTTGTTCGTTCCAATCTTTTCCTTGGTTCTACCTTCACTAGTCGTCGCAGGGAATCACGGCGTCTACTTAAGAAAACGCCGTGGCATTTCACACCATGGTGGAACTTATGCATGGACAATTCCAACCCTAGAGAATGCAAGGTGGAAGGTCGAATAAATCTAGCCATTGGGACAGTTTTTTACTTCAACATTTTGAAATATTTCTAAGTAGCGAGGAAGCCCCCATCCACCGGAAGTGTGGCACCAGTGATCATGTCAGACTTGTCACTCAGAAGAAACAGCACTGGATGCACAACGTCTTCAACCTCTGAAAAACGTTTACATTAGCCTTCAGTAACTAATCTAAATATCCAGACCAGAAATGATTAAATTACCAGCAAATTTTCCCAACGGGATTTTAGCTTTCATCGCCCCTCCTTTCTCCGGATCGGACCAAGCGATCTTCCCTAGGTCTGTTAACACCACAGTTGGATTGACGCAGTTCACCCTACAATGAAATGTAATTACTCAAGGTTTTATAGTAAGCAAAATAAATTATTGTTATCCAACCGAATGTTAAACGGACCGAGTTCGAGTGCCATCACTTTGGATACCATGTCTAGGGCTCCTTTGGTACCGCAATAAGTTGTATGATCTTGAAGTGCTGCTTGGGATGCCTAAAAGTCAAGAGCATTTTGCATTATTTGGAAATCTTTATGACATTTGACCCTTTGACCCACCTGTGACGAAACGTTGACTATTGTCCCCCCTTTTCCTGATTCCTTCATACTCTGAGCCACCAATTGACTCACGTTAATCACCGCCTTGACATTGATGGCGAACATTCTAATAAAAAAAGGCAAAGGATTCATTTGATGAATATGAAAGGTCATTGACCTTACTCATCAATTTCGGAAGGTTTTATTTCCAGGAATGACGCCAAGTGATTAATCGCTGCATTATTGACGAGACCATCAATTGGAAGGATGCTTTTAACTGCAGCCCTTGTTTCCTCCCAGTTGCTCAAATTAGCTTGAATGACCTTGATTGATGGACATTCTGAGGTCAGTGACTCCAAATTCGCCTGTGACTGTGACAGGGCGAAGACAGTCGCTTTGCTCCTTGTGGCCAATGCCTTTGCAATTTCCCGCCCAATTCCTGAAAAAGTGAAAATTCAGACTGCTTTCACCGTCGCAATTTCACAGCTGTCTTTTGTCTAAAATTGTCGCTTTTTAATTGAAAGTTATAAGGTCAATTGTTCCACGGAATGAGGACAGTGAGGTCACATTCTCTGCTACTCTCAAGGTCAACTTAAAACTAAGGTAAGGCATCACAAGTCGGGTTGGTTCAATTTAATCAATCACGGGACATTTAAATGGTAAATTACTCACCCCTCCCTGCACCGGTAATTAGAATCCGACGATTATCAAAGTTTAATTCCATTGCTAAACAGGCTAACGTTTCACGTCGGTTTCACAGCCGTTCCTAGTGCTCCAGACTCCAGAGATTTCTGAGAAGGCCAACATCAGTTCTAAAGTTCTCAAAGAGTTATGGAAATGACCTTGGGAGGTGGCAATGATAAAATGAGATGAATGAGGGTTTTGGATAACAAGGTCAGAGGTCATGGTCAATTAGGATTCTGTCTTTGACAAGTTACATCGGTAATTTGGTCATACCTTTGTATTTTGAGTTAGTATTTATGATTGAATTTCTGTATTTCAGAACGGCGGAGAAGAGATACAAGGACTGAAGTGTTTGCAATAATGTTTCCATTTGGTATATGGGCTCCTATTGTCCTCCCTGTTGTTCTTGGAGGTCACCATCGGAAAATAATACCATATGATGTCAACGGACCTTTCAAGTAATGACCCTTTACCTCCTTGAATTTCTTGGTCAAATTGACCGTCATGTTTTTATGTTCTAGGCAAATCATGCTCAGCCTTTTCCGGCTCGCTTGGTCATCAAAGCTCCGAATACCTCTCCTGATAACAGTTGCCTTTCTAGCCCTTGATGTCAACCTCCAAGTGGAAATAAACGTCTTCTGGGCGCCGATTGACAGAGGCGAAGGAGTTGGAGGGCGTGACGCCGACGAGAGACAGAGGCGACGTCGTCAAAATGGAGCACGGCAAAATCCTACACTGAATAGAATCTACCCTCCGCCTGCAGCGCCGTTAGCAGAAGTTGAGGAATTTGAAGAAGACAGTGGGGATGAGTCCGATGACAGTTCATCCACGGTCTCCTTCGGACCCGATCTGACCATTGACGAACTTTGGGCAAATGTACGTTCAGTTCCTGTGACTGATGTGGAGGGGATTGATATGAATACCGAAGACTGTGAAGCACCAAGTCCGACTCCTCGCGGTGCAGATTCAGAGCAATAAGGTCATAAATGGTCTGTCATCACAGAGTCATCAACTCTGTTCAAATTCCCATCGCCCAGTGAGAAAACGTAAGCGAATCTGTGCTACTAATTAATTTACCAAAGCTCATCTGAACTAAAGAGTGTGTTTGAGATATTTATTTTTCAACAATAGAACACAGGTTAATAAAATCTGGATGGTTCAAATCTGAACGCATTGATGGCTTTGAACAATGTGGAAAATCTTTGCGTTTTCTTTAGATCAGAATCAGGGGGGTTGGTAGCTTAATTCTAAATTGGATTTTGGCGTTACAAATGACGTTGTCGAGAATTCTCATTTCGAGAGATTTGGTGAAATTAAACGAATTTCTGTAGCGTATCAGGTACCAGTGCTGTGCCACTAAACCATCAATTTCGACTGTTCGTGAGGGACGTGTGGGTTTTGGGAAGAGAAAACAATTTCATTGAATTCACCTGTGAATTCAAATAGCCACGAATCCAGGGATTCTTTCCAGGTGAAATTCCAATAAGCGTCTTTCTCCAGACACTTTCACTCTGTCCTCAAATCATGAAGCATCTCACCATTATTGTCTTGCTCCAAATTTCCGGCGTCATTTCTCAGGATTTGGTCCTGTTTGACACTTTCACCCCTCAGTGTGGCTACATGGTTAAGGACTTGAGGTCATTGACCCGGGCGTTGTCCAGAGGGGTCAATTTCTTCCAAGAAAATCTTCACCATCTAGTCCTCGATGCCGCTGGTAAGATCACACTCTCTCAGGTCTGTAACATTAACGCGTCTATTCTTTCTGACAGTGGGGACAAGGATTCTGGAGCGTAAGTTCTTTCTTGCACTAAAAAACTTAATCTAAATAGCGCATTTGATGTCAAAGGTCAACTTGAGATTGTCCTTAAAGCGAATCCGAAGCTGCCACAAAAGGTTCGGACTTCTCTGCTCAAGTTGAAGGGAAGGGCCAAAAACGTTTCAGAAGAAATTGCAAACGCGAGCGAATTCGTCGACCGGAAAAATTGTGATGAATTCCACTTTGATTTTTCAGGGTTCCATAGTTATAATGTTGAATGAGCTTTCTTTCAGACACTTTGACATGGGTGACCTCAAGGAATTTATGGAATACACCTTCCATCGGAAACTGGAAAATGCTAGGATTCGAGGACTTCCAGGACACTCTTGGCTTTGCTGATTCTTCGGAGGCATTTGATGAAGACACTTCTGACATGTGTATTGGAGGACTGTTCCAAGGATGCAAAATCTCGGGACATTGCCAACAATTGTTTTTGCAAGAGCCTCATTCCAATTTTGCGTTGACGCATCAAGTCATTTTCCATCACTTTGCTGAACAGGTAAAACTATCCGAAATTTATGGAGAAATACCTGGAAACTCCGATTTGTTCTACAGATCTGCTCTGAGAAACTAAGTTACCTGGCACCGGAGTGGAACAAAAACTCCCGAATTTTATGCACCAAAGTGTACAAGGAAGCAAAGAAAATTGAAGCCCTTGGCTTTCCGATCAAGTTCCAAGACTTATTTGCTGAACAAAGTACGTGACCAATTCCAGAAAATTGTGGATTTCACCAATGATTGACTGATTTTTCAGTTGCTATTTGTAGCCTAGCTGGCTACAAAGATTTCCTCAAGTGGAGTTGGATGAACGAAATTCTGCATTGGCAAACGACTCTGACCCCGAGGACAGCTTGTTTCCTTGACCGTGAAAGCAGTGACCTGGATCCAGTTCCTAGAGAGAAACGATCAGATCGTACGGTGGATGTCAATTGGAACAAATGTTCGGTGCATTTCTCAGCTACTTCGATGGCTGCATTGTCTATGTACTTGAGACACTTCTTGGAAACATGTGTACCTCGTGGTGATACTTAAGGTCAAGGACACCGAAATACTCTTTCTGTACAGTATCAAATTCTACCTTTATTTACTGTTTATGTTTTCTTAGATTGAGCTACTAAATACAATTCACCTGAATCAGCCCTTGAACTCTTTGGTTTGACACGAGACACTGTTTGATATTGTTCCTTTAGCTTCTCTTCGAGTCCTTTGACATCCGATCCTTCCCACACCTTTGCCACTAAACTGCATCGACCTCGCCCATTTTCAGATGCGAATTTGATACAGGCTTCAACTAGGGCGCAAAGTTTAGCTTGGTCTAACTCCCTAATGCCAGAGGCATTGGGTGCCATATCTGACAAGATTATGTCAACCACTGGCTTCTCTTGTTTTAAAGTCAAGTCCCCTTCGACCAGTGCTTCTTGAAGCTTCGTCTGAACATCGGGATTTGTAAAGTCACACTCTGTCAGGAAAACAGCGCCCGGAAGTGGTACAATCGGAAGGAGATCAATTCCAATTAACTTTCCCTTTCGAGCATTCGCTTCTATAGAAAAGTCACGTCAAATAAAGCTTCATTTAGTAAATTGTCCATAATTTTCCTCACCTCGTCCATCGCTGTTGATTCTCTGGACAACTACTTGCGACCAAGCTCCTGGAGCTGCTCCGCACTCGACGACCACCATTCCTTTCTTGAGTAATTTGAAACGGTCATCTATCTCAATTAGTTTAAATGCACTCCTTGCCCTGGGAGAAACAAAGGCCTCAGTTTTAATTACAAACGAATGGAAAGGTCAACCTGTAATTGAGTTCTCGTGCTTTCTTGACATAAGGGTCGTTTAATTGACGGACGAGCCATTCCTGTGATCCTTTGGATTTACCCTTTAGATTTGAAGGAACAGTTTTCATATCTTGTGGCTTCAGATGGAAGGATCGTCTCTGAATTAGAGAGAGTAATCTGGAAAATCAAAAGGTCAGGGGGTCAACAATTTGGCAAGAATAACGAAAAGCCTGATTAAATTGTAGGCGTCGTTGGTTGAACTTTTTGTCCCTTGTTGCCCCACCTGGTGGAATTTGCGCAAATCATTTTTCAAAATGGCGCCAATTTGCTCTCTTCCAATTTGGAATTTTTGAGAAAAAATTTTCACAAAGTTTTGTCAATTTTTCTTCCTGTTTTTCTAAAGACTGGAAGCAGTGGTTGTTCAGTTTTTCGAGTCAAAGGTCAAAGAATGTGGTAAGGAAGAGCACTGAATGAGAAAAAGGATGGAGATTCTGGTGGTAAGGACTCAATTTAAACTCCATTTGTATAGACCACTCAAATTCTGGATTTTGGAAGGGATGATTTTAAAAACAGATGGGCGGGATGTGTATGTTTTGGTAATTTTTGATGATTTTTATGATTTTTTAAAAACATTCTAGAGCGAGGAATTGTTACGAGAGAAGTTGACCCCTTGCCGTGAAGTATGTCCAGTGCTGCTTGACATTTTCACCTGGAGGCAGGATGTCTACCCAGCCGTGCTCTCGTTCATGGTCACATCCTTCTTTGGGTACATTTCCATATGCTATGCTAAAATGCTAAATTAAACCTAAACTAAACTCTGGATTTATAGCATCCTGTGGTACTTGGACCCTTCAGTCCTCACAGCCATTTCCAGTATTGGACTCGTCATAACCGCAGCTGATTTCCTCCTTCCGCTGCTCTCAAAGTCAGTCAGCACTGAAGACAGCTGGACACCTGAGAAGGAACGGAAGTTTGCTGTTTTCGTTAACCGTATTGCATACTACAGTGTTCAAGCTTGGAACTTTCATGTCAGTCTTAATGACTGGAAAAAGGAGAAACCGAACTCGGTAAAGGAAAGAAGAACAACTAAATCTGAGGACAGCTGTTGATATTGTTTCATTCATTTCAGCATACTTCTTGCGTCGTCATTGGCCTTCTCTTCCTTGCCTGGATCGGGAATGCTGTCAACAATTTGCTCTTAGCGTATCTCACAGTCTTGTTCCTGGCTTTGGTTCCAGGGCTCATGCACCGTCGTATTCTCCATGTCTATATCTCCAAAGCCGTACTCAACGTCCTTAGCGCTCTTGGAATCAAGCCTAAACGGAATTAACAAATTATAAGCCACGAAATCCCAAATTATAGCTCCAAACGCATAGTCACTAATTAAAAGGTAATTGATATAAAATCGTCTCCAGGTATTCAAGTAAAAGTCAATTCCCTCCCTCAATCGACGCTAAAGCTCTAGTTAATTGTCACAATTTTGCAATTATCCCACCCAAACGCGTTTAATCGAGGGTGATAAATGGTCTAGTTAACACGAACAAACGAATGTTTAGTCTTTTTGCTCCAATTGTCTTGAATTTTTCATCTTATATCTAGAAAGTTCAATTTTCGCTTATAAAAATTTTATTTTTCCGTTTAGAAGCTCTTATAGATTTGACATAATAACGCTGTCCTTTGTGGTAAGAAAATGGTGAAGTCTTTAACAGTAATAAACGCGTGTGAAACAAGATTTTTAGATTTTTTGATTATTGTGATGGCCATTGTTGGAGTGTTTGACCCTGTCCAGCATGAAGTCACAAGGGAGTCTGGGCATGCAAGACGAGAACATTGGGAGTTGCCTGGTTCTTCTGTAGTGACGCTGATCGCTCCACAGCTTCAGAATTATGGCTGTAATGAGGACTCCTTCAATTCCAACGACGATCCACCATGGCCAATCAATGGGTTTTGGATCTTCAATTTTACACGCGACATCGTGCCTCAGGTCATGTAGCTATTCAACAACCCAATCAACGGTATGTTAATTTTTATCTTTCATAGGTCTCCGGGGGTCTATCTTACAGTGACATTAGGAGACTTGCAGCGAATCGTTTTCCAGTCTCTGATGATGGACTCGTAAGCAATGAGGCTAGACTGAAACCATTGAAAACAAAGTCATTTAGAACCTGCCATGTTTGGATCTGGAAGAATTCCACCCTGACCCTGAGTTTGATGTAACTGTTGCAATCGCAGTATATCGTATTATCCCCGATAGCAATGGTAAGGATCCTCCTGGAATTGTCACTCCGCACGAAAATGGATTCGATAGTTTTCTCTGTAATCTAAAATCAAATCAGAAACCTTGAGAATTTAGGTCGGAATTTGCAATAATTGAGTTTTACGCGAGATATTGGATTGCTCTTGACTGAAAAGACTTGGACACGATCAAAGAAAGGTGTGGCAATGATCGAGTCCAAATTCTCTATGCGATTGTGATTGAGACTAATTGAGTGCAAGTGGGCATAATCCTTGTCTGTATTGAGGCGTGACAGGTCGGATATCGCGTTTCCATCAAACATTGCAAGCACCGTGTATGGAGAAATCGGAGGTAGTTCCGCTAGACCCATGTTTGAACAGTCAAACTTCAAGGTCAAGTAGACCTTCCCATATTTATTCGAATGGACCAACGGGTATTTTCGAAAACTCTGATCATCATTCTCCACAACCGTAGTAGTGAAAATGTCACATTCACAGATTGTTTTGTAACATTCGTCCAAGGCCGTCTGGAAATCAGAAGTGTAATTCAATTACCAACCGCAGGCCATTAGTTCGTGTCAATTTACCCGTCGAACTTTGAGAGCACTTAGAATCGTCATTTTCTTGAACACAGTTTTCTCCGGGAAGCAAAAGGTATCGTCAATATCCTGAATGACAGTTTGGGAGAAGTCCTGGATTACGGCATTCTTGGAAGCATTCTTGGAAGCCCAGTCGTAGAATTTTGATCCCGTTACCCAATTGCACTTGAGTAGGTTCCCTGTAAAACCAAGTTAATCTTGACCTTTTATCGTTGACCTTTTCTTTACCTTTAAGTGAAAGACGCTTGAGCCTAAGTCCAAAAGTAGTATTTGGTAACTGGTCTAATTGATTATGAGAAAGATCAAGTTCTTCTAGGGACGAGATTGCAGGGAATATCGCTGGGTCAATGCCCAAAAGGTTATTGCCCTTAAGGCTTAAAGACTTCAAGGACGGTTGGACACTTCCGTAGATGTGGCTAACATTGGAATTGGAAATGGCCAATTGGCGCAGTCCCGAGAAAGGTCGGAACTGGTTTAGATCCAAGGCAGGGATGAAACTATCATTCACTTGGATCCTTGTTACTTCTGACACCTGTAACATAGTCAAGGGTTAACCCAATGTCATCGCATGAATGGAAGTTTTGATTACAATTTGTTGCCCCAAGTTTCTTCGAACGGATTCCATGAAATCATTGTCCGGGGACTCGGTGTTATTTTGACATTTGAAGTTAGAGCAAAGAAGATTCCCAGGAGGTTCCCAGTGGCAGTGGCCATTTGACCTTTGGTTTGAATCAGCGACAGGCGATGCTGTTAGAAAGGCTAACAAAGTAAGGAGCGTGCTGGACTTGATCCAAATCCCAAACTTCCAGTAAATTCCTAATTCAACTGAGATCATTTTGGACTTAAACCCTTTCTATAGTACAGCGCTGGTAGCGTCCGATCCTTTGACCTTGACACGTCCACCGTATTATTCCCGAACGTGTTGAATCCTTTTGTAATGTTAGGAAGAGATTCACAAAGTCGGTTGCGACAGCAAAGCTCCCTGGTTTCGGTTAATTAGGGTTTGTATAAGCATGTTGTCCTGTTCCAGAGAGGCTGATTGAACTGGAGAAAAGTGTTATTCAGACCCTGGAAAAACAGAATTGGTTAATTGTTTTGTTATTTCATCTCAACTTCCTTCAAACCCACAACTTTCTCGCGTCCTTTGGAACTTTCTTCAAAACTTCAAAGGAGAGAACTTTCTCACCTTTTAGAAGAAACTTGTTCATTTTCTCCATATTTTAATTTTGCTCTGAGAAAACAAGTCAGTTTTCGATTTTTAGATCATTTGGGTATTAATCTGACCTTCATCCATTTCCAGGTCACTAGGTTTAGCAGATGTTCTGGAGCATGTTTTACAAGCTCCTTACTAACATTAATCCATTGTCCATTTTCCTCCCGTTTGAAAGCGTCATTTCATAATGGAGGAGGTGAAAGTAAACTTATTTGCTTTTACTTTCTCCCTTTCTAAATTAGCTTGTGTGACAGATGGGATTTTAAAAGGACTTTTTTTCTATGTCGCTTTCACCACTTTGCTTTCACTTGAAGACCTTGGATGCCACGCAGCAGCTCCTTCATTAATTCCACTGAACTTGCAGCTTCATCGTCAAAAATCGAAAGCTTTAAGAGCCTTGTTGGTTTCCTTTACTCAAATGAAGCTACTTTCCTCCCTTTGAACTAAAAGGATGAATCGTTAGATTTCCGAGGAAGTTTTCCTTTCCACAAATTATGGACGCAAAGCGGTTCATCGTTCATGTCAAATGACTAAAACCAAGACCATGTCGTTGTTTCCATCATCGGTTTTACCACCACCGCATTGTTAGCCGCCATCACCGCACTGCCTCGAATTTAATTAAACTTTTGGACAACAAAACAGAAGAGATCAGCATGGGGGAAAGACAAACAAAAAGTAGGATTTCCTCATTTTAAAATTACTCGAGAGAGCTAAGGAATTAGGTCTCCCGGAGCCTATGGAGAAAGAATAAATCCTCTGAATGGAACATATTCTTTTGAAGGATTTATGAAGAAAGCAGTGCACTCTGTTTGAATGCGGAATGAAAGATTTCTCCTTTGCCAAAAGAAAGTAATCATCATACAACGTATATTCTTGGAGCCTTGAAGGTCTCAAAAGGGACTCGGGTGGGTAGAATGTATCAACGTTATTGCCTCAAATCCACTTTGGGTTTTGACTTCATCATGTACTGGAACGCACTTCCTGTAATCATGGAATTCCAGATGTGTCAATTTGACTTGCAAATTCAATTTCTGTTGTCATCGCCTTTTCTGACTTCCACTTGAGGATGAGAAAGAAAATGAAGGGGAAAGTGGGGTGACAAAGTGTGTGTGATCAATGACATATCCAAGGATCCGGGTGACAATGATGAGCTCGAAGGGAAAGGAAATGGTGAGACTTACCAGATGGGGATGTGACAGCACAAGGCTATTCCCCTATGGCTATAAAATTACGTCAATCCGCCCATTTCATAAGGAAATGAAACTTTTGCTTAGTTTATAAGGAGCTGTTCTTTTATCCACTTGAATCCACACCATACTGTTGGAAAATGATGTTAATTAGCCTTGTGACAACAGCATGATCATGTTCCAAAGTGAAATAACAAGAACCCTACTTTGTCATTTGCCCAATCCCCCTCCAGGCCCTTTCCAGCAAGCACCAAGGAATCAAGTTCATTTGACTTTCTCCACTTTCTCCGATCCACGCCCTAATCCATTCCTCTCCAGCAGCAGGTTCTCATCCATAATCCAATTCATTTCATCCAAAACGTCCAAACTTATTTATAAGTCCTAAGCCCCTTTTCCACTATGACACTGTTCAATTTCACAAGGGCTCAGGTTAAACTTTCTCCAGAGTCTGAGGACCCAAGTTCTCCCACAGATAATGTGCTTTCCTGTTAGTTGAACAACCCAAACCCATAGCTTTCAAGTAGGGTTTCAAAGTGAATTAAACCAATTTTCTTCAAATGAAGGAGCGGTGGGGTGTGTCATTGGGGAATTCGGTTTTATAAAGTAAGTGAATCTGATATAAAAATAAGATGAGAAAGGGAAGGAAGAAAGTCCCTTAATCCTGTTAAAAATCCTCGTCTTCATCTCAGAATTCAATTCACTTTCAATTCAACCCTCATACATGGCCTTTGGAGAGATCAAGCACTCTGGAAGTAACGAGAACGAGAGGGTTCTTGACATCCAGAGTCAATTGAAATCCAAGCAGATGACAAATCCCTACCGTTTGCATAATAAATTCTCCCACCAGACGAAGAAAAAGACAGTCACTTAAAACCCTACGTCTCCAGGCACCTTATTGGCTCTAGTAAAGAAGATCGGAAAGATGTAAATCGGTTCTTGTAATTCGGTTTTATTCCCGACACAACACGTTGACATCCTCGTTTCCTCATCCGCTTCCTTAATTTCATCATGGCTTTGAAAAGTCCATTAGACTTGTGATGATTCCACGAAGGAGGGACGTGTGAAGGAAGGATATGATCATCAAAATGGATCTGGAACTGATGTGAAACAGAAGAATCCGAGAATAATTCATCCCTAGTCTATTTCTGGATGAATGAATTGGAACGAGAAATTATGGAATCCATGTTGGGCTAACGTAGTCAACTCATGGAAGCCCTAGAGCGTGAAATCCAGGATTCTGGGAATACTAAACAGTTGAATAACAATAATAATATACAAAGATACTTTCGTAATTACAATGGAATCAGTGGGAAAACAGTGGGAAAACCCACACGGGGAATAATGTGGGATTAAACCTCTGACAAATGCTTATAGGCTTTGGAAAACTTTGCACAAGGATCCTGATCCTGTTTGTATTTGTATTAGCAGGCGTATTTATAAACTTACCAGAGCCTTGTCAAGCTACTCCCGTCACGAAATTGTCAACAATAAAATTGGAGTCTCTAATTACTTTTTCCATTAGCACAATGACTAATCACAACCAAAATTAAAACCACAATCCAAGGTTGCGGAGAATCCAATTGCGAAACGCTGCGTAACTTTTGCAGAGTTTCCTTCCCTGAAGCGCTGGAGCTGAATGAAGCACTTTTGGACAAAGACCTTCTGCAGCTTGTAGCTGCTGAATGTTGACGTTTTAGTGAATCGCGTTTTCTGCAGTTCTTCCTGTCCAGGTCACACAAACCACTGCAGTTGTCCTTCCACAAACCGGTTTTGCAGCTTTGTAACTTGATCAATTAAATCCGCCCACTATGATTTACTGGATTATTTGGGTTTTTAGGGATATGGAAGCCTCTCAGTTGCTTTTTGCTTTGCGTTCCAGCGTCTAAGAATCGCTGTTGTGAGAACCTCGTTCCTCTGTGGACACCAGTTGAATGGAAGCTCGAAGCGTAGCTCCC
This sequence comes from Pseudachorutes palmiensis, assembly GCA_009869845.1. NCBI lineage: Eukaryota > Metazoa > Arthropoda > Collembola > Poduromorpha > Neanuridae > Pseudachorutes > Pseudachorutes palmiensis. The sequence continues at coordinate 39,246 of VNWY01000069.1, read as the reverse complement.
TTTAACTTTATCTTATCGCACCCTGCCTATTGTCAATGTCTGGAGACTCCATGCCACCACAACCGCACAAGGCAAATCCTGAAAGTTGACATCCTGAAAACTACTTTTCTACTATACAGACAAGAAGTCTCTCGGACTGTGACTTATTGCCCTTTTCCAGTATGTGGAAGGAATCAAAAAAGCATTTTCAATGAAATCCTGGAAAGTGGTCAGAATAGAAGGCTTAGCTGTCCTTGAGTCCTTTGGCTTTCAGGAATCATCCTTTTGCAGAAAATCCCAAGGGAATGCAATGCAGCTGTCTCAATTTCTTCAACTTTTGGAGAAAAACAAAGTTTTCGCAAGACACCTTCTTGACTTTCAATTCTCCAGTGACATGGAGCGTCAACCCAATCCATTTACATTATTAGTCGCTCCACTTTTGCTTGATTTTGTTCCTTTGAGATCCGAATCTTAGAAATCAAAGTCACAGTCTTCAATCGGGTTGGTAACATGGACACACCGACACACAAACTTCAATCGATGCGGTCAGTTGGAGATGATAAAAAGAAGCGTCCACGGTCCTCATCATTTTTCGATTTTCTTTCTCCTTCGCACTGACTTTCTCCTGAAAGGCTCAAATCCCTTGTCAACTTGTTCTAAAACAGCTCACGTAGCTGCTTCAAAATCCACTCTGGAAGCCACAGAACATGGGTTAATCTCAGTGTCGTTTATTTGGTCATTAGGTCCCTGCTCGTGCGGAAATCCATGGTCCTTTGATAACGTTTTTAACAAGCAAATGACATTAAGCTTCTTTTGTTAGCTCTACTCCTAGTCTTCAGAGAGTAAACAAAAGGTAGGAAAATGTTTACTGAAAATCCTTTTTATAAATGCAGTGTAGAGGCTTCGGTTTCTTCTGTAAACAAACCACTCTTTGCTTTTATTTTCTTTTGTACAAAAATACCGTGGTGGATTACGTAAAGGTGAATGGAACGATTCAACTGGAATGCAGACAAGAGGTAGTGGGTGGACCGTCGTCATCGTCCGCATTGGTTGCCCAGTTGCACATTCCTCCAATAGGGTCAAATGTCAGTGACCTTGGGCAATTATAAACCCACGCTTTGAGCCCAGTCCCACTTTCGTTTTCGACACATCGGATGTAACTCTGCCCGCAAGAGCTGGGGTGGGCGTAGACCCCGGAATCTTGACATTCAATTGATCCATTGTCACGGACTCGGATTTTCTGTGACAATGGGACAATGGTGTTTGGCCGATCTGAGGGACCTGCCTTGACCCCGTCTGTAAGGTCAAGACTCCTCCTGAGAAATGTGGATGAAGCTGCTGACTGAGATTGGGATTTGTCAAGTGATTCCTCATCTTCGTCTTCATAAACGTAGTAGTAGTAATCTGGAGAGTCGGCGATAGGCACTATTCTATTGACCTTGGACGAAGGGGTTAATGCATTTATAGATTTGGGCTTTGGCGTGGTAGTAGTTGTGGTTGTGCTTGTTGTGGTAGTGGGTGTAGTGATGACCGTCAAAGGTTTCCGAGTCCTTCGGCGAATGACAGCGCTTTGAAAAGCAGTGGTAAAAGGACTCAGCGTTGTCACCGTGGTGGAGATGCTCGGGGTGCTCTTCTCACGTAGGAAATTATCAAAGATTTCACCCGAAGCGTCGTTCGCTGGGCTTGTGGAACTTCTGAATCTTGAGCGGAAACGCGTCCCTGCATCTGGAGTTGTTGGTTCCGTTGATGTCGTCGTTTGTGGCCTGGTCCTTCGACTACTGCCAGGAAATGGGTTCCTATTGGCCACTGCCACGGCAGCAGATCCCGAGATACTGAATCAAGAGTCAGACATTCTCAACTTGTGAACGTGAACTTTTAAGCAAATTTTAGTTAGCTGTGTTAGTATATGTTTGAAGCGCAGAAGCTAATTGGGAACGGCGATAAGTTAAAATGGGAGAGTTAGCGGTGAGGATCACCTCTCGTCGCTGATTCCTGATTGGCTGGGAGAAGCGGTGGTTGTGGACGATGTGCTTATTGGCCTTCGTCGGTCAAGAAAATTGTTACGACGACTTGACGGCGTGAAATTCGCGATAGGACGATATGTGACTTTTGGAATTGGGGCTTCAGTCGTTGAGCTTGTGGTGGTGGTAGTGGTGCTTGTGACCTTCCGAATTGGAGGTCTGGATCTGCTTGGAATTCTGATTCGCTGTGTAGGTTTGGCAGTTGTGGATGTCGTGGTTGTAGCCACGGGTTCATCCTCGACGTATTCTTCATCGGTATTCAAATATTCGTCCTGTAAAGTCATAAATTAATAAATACTCAAGGAATTTGAGAGAGAATGTGGATTACTTCATCAGCTTCCGGTGCTGGAGGGTTCGGAGTTTCTTCTTTCCGTGTTTTCTCTGTGGTGCTGCTGGCAGGAGTCGTTGACTTTCCACGGGATAGCGTGACATACCTGTCAATAAAATTTTTCACAGAAGTAGAACCAAATTAAACTTGGAGACTACCTTTAGTCGAATTTTAATTGAAATGTTTTAAAAATGGCGTCTTACTTTGGCTTTTCCTTGTTTTCAGCGGTGCCTTCAATATCTGTGGAGGATCCAGTTACTCTCGAATAAGGGACGCTTGTGATATAAGTCACTGGTCTGGATGTTGTGGTCCCTTCAAGGATCAGTTGTTCTTCGTTACTGAATCTAACGACAATGGAAGTCTGGGTACTTGAAGTACCTACACTGCTCTTGTCTCCTCGACTCAGTGTAACATATTTAGGACGGGCGAATGATGCTTTCTCTGTTGTTTGAGATGGGACTGTCACCTCTTCTGTCTTTGTGACACGATCCCTCTGAATACTTGCGTAAGTCCGAGGAGCACTTGGACTGAACTTCTTCTGGGTGGAAGGAGGACTGAAACGATTCCTGGCAGAAGAAAGTACCGACGGCTTCTGAGTGCTGGAGGTCTTCACTTCCTCTTCCTAAAAGACAATTGCCATAAATTCATTAATTTTAATTTTTTAATTACTATAATACCTCTTCGTATTCATATTCTTCAATTTCATCAGCCACATCTGGATTTGCTTCGAGATATTTTTCCAATTCTTCAACCCCACCAAGCTTCCGGATAATGTTGAGAAGGTTTCGAATATCCTGGATTTCCTGGACAGACTTCACTGACGCTTTTGTCCCTGGCTTTTTGATCTGTGGAACTTTCTTCGGTGGGAGGATTTGATCTTCCTCTTCTTCGTCATCTTCGTCTTCGTAGTATTCATACTCTGGTTCTGGAGTTGTGCTGGTGGTTGTAGTGGGGGCTTGAGTGGTCGTTGTCGTCGTCACTGTCCCACCGGGTTTACAAGGCACGTTTCTAGCATAGTCGCAAGAATCGGCGTTCTTGTTAAAATAAAGCCCGGCTGGACAAGTGAAGTGATGAGCCACGAGCCCAAGGCCAGGAGCGTCCAGACACCAGAAATACTTTTTGCAATCCTTCGGATGAGCAAAGAATCCATCATCTTTGCACTCAAATTCGACACTAGTTTCTGGGGTCGTTGGAGGCGCCGGAGTTCTAAGTGGGTCGGAAGTGACAGCGACAGTTGTACTTCTTTGCGTTGTTGTGGCCTTAGGCTTGACTCGACGTCGCCGCGGCCGCTGCGTTGTACTTTTCTTTCCTAGCTTTTTCCTATTACTCCCTGAAGAAGCGGTGGTCGTCGAAGGCGGCTCTGGAGTCGTCGTCGTCGTCACCCGTCTACTAGACGACGACGTCGAGAATCTCGAGCTCGTGTTCCTATTGGTTGATTTCACTTTTGCAATCTCTGGACTCTCTCCAGTGTAGTAAGCAATCTTGGCCGCTTCGATGAGTGGGAAGGCTTTCCCGTCGCAGAAGCCACGGAAGTCGTCGTTGTCAATCGACCAGAACATGATCCCTCCTAGTTTGTTGTCTCGAACCCATTTAGCCTAAATAAAGACCATTGACTGACCTTCCAATTGACCCCGATGTCTCATAATTCAGCGGAAATGCTAACCTTAATGGCCATAATGCGTGTGTCGTCATATCCCACCCACTGGTCGTCTTTAACAGCGTGTGGGCCCTGAGTGTCACTCAAATCGTTCTCAACTCGCCAATCCCCTGACTTTATCCCTTCGCAAATCTGAAAGAATCATCAGGACAGAACGCGTTAATTACTTTTAAATGAGGGGTATTAAGTTAATGATCAAGGCAGATTACTTCATAGTAGGCCAAGTACCCTGGTTCCTTTGTGTATTTCCCCTTTGTCCCTGGACCAGAAGCAGGGGCTCCGACATCAGTACTCTCCGAGTTGAACAAAGTGTATGACCTTGATTAAAAAGGATAATTAATTGACCTCCATAAAGTCAACGCCATATAAAATATACAAAGAATTTTGTAAATTATATTCCTATACATCCTAGATTGCTCTAAGTGGGACGCCGTACCTTCCGTATGTAGGCAGTCCAACCACTAATTTCTCAGCGTCTGCTCCTTCTTCCAGGTAGTAATTAATTGCATATTCCTAATTACACAAGTACAATTAGTTTCAATTTCTGATTTCATTGATTTTCGATGCTTACGATGTTCAACTGGCTCTTGTAATCGTAGTCTGAGAATCCATCTTTAGCCTTGAGTGGCGCATGGTGATTGGCTGCTGGCTCAGTCGAAGCGTGGAAGTCATACGTCAGCAAATTGAAGAAATCGACATTCCTTTTCAAAGTTTCAATCTTGGATTATGGCCGTGTTGTGAATGACTTTGGATTTACCTGTTGATTGAAGGTATGTCAAATCCCTTCTGGATCCATTCAATCCCTGCTGGAACTGCAATCGTCAGGAGGAGTCGTGTCCTCCCTGTGTTTTTACTTTCGTCTTCAAAGGCTTCTCGAAGTTCCTGGAATGGAATGGAATGAAAAAAAGATTGAGCTGTTCAATGATTATTGGCGTTCTAGGGACTTTGTTTTGTAGTTCTAATGCCGCTCAACAACATGCCAAATCCCAGTTGCAAAATAAAATTAGATTTTCAGATCAATGAGTCCCCATTTCCTCACCTTAATAAAAATGGCGTAGTTTTTCTTGTCCTCTGGTTCTCCTCCGTCCCTAGCTGCTGGATACTCCCAGTCCAAATCCAACCCGTCAAAGTGGTGCTGCCGTAAGAACCGGATGCTGTGTTTGATGAATGATTTCCGGCTATCGGTGTCAGCCACGAGCCTTGAAAACCTTCCAGACCCTTCATTCCATCCACCAATGGCAATCAGCGTCTTGAGCCCTTTGTTGTAGGTCTTGAGTCCATTGAACTTTGTGTATCCACCTGGAATCCAAATCCAAAGGGTCAACGCCCCTTCATCATAATCATTTTGCAATCTACCTTTGTCAATATCCTGGTACTTGTCAAAGGGTTTGATCCCAGAGTCTGACGTGAGTCCTCCAAATGCATAGATCAAATGCGTGCAGAGGTAAGGGTTGATGTTATCTGGTAAGAATTTGGCAGGCCCTGTGATCATAAAATCAAACATTAACTAATTGTCTTGTACATTATGTGGTTTTAGTCTAACCCTGTCTATAAGCTGACCAGTTGGTGTAATAACAAACGACCCTTGACTCTGCCTTCTTGGCACTCACGTCACTTGTGACATGGAGCAGGAGAGAAAGTGTCAGGACTAGAAGGTTGAAGAGTGACCTCGACCAGGCATTTCTTGAATTGGTTCTCCTGGACAGCATTGCAACAAAGGTCATCTGAAAATAGGAAGCCCTTGAGACAATAAAAGACAAGTGAAAGTTTAAGTCCCACTTCATTTGTTGTTGGACCTTTTGTCCATTTGTTTTTGTTTACAAAATCCAGGGAAATACCTTGGAAGGAGAGAGATTCTATACCCTTCGCCATCATTGATACCCTTTGAAAAGACTTATGTACCCTTTGACCCTTTCCTTCTGGAGTAAATGTTATCATTGTGTGGGTGTGAGTGAAAGTGGATATGAATGGTATCCAATTTGGCCTTATGATAAATTACTCTGTCATTGTTTTTATCATGATTAATTGGGATGACTCTGATCTCAGTTTTAGAGATCTTGTGATGACATTTGGAACAATGGCTTCCTTCCTTTGTTCATACACACAAAATATTTGCAAAACTTTGCAAGCATTTTTTGTCCAAGTGACGAAATAAACAGTAGTACCCATCGCGCATAAATTAAACTAGTTGCAAACGTTGCATGTCGCCAATTGTATTGAGCATGCAGCAGTTGGTTGCATAATTGCTACACATTTCAACAAATGCAGAGCATAGTCTTGGGCGTGGTTTCAGGCAGTGTGAAACGTTTATCCGGGATCATTCTAGTCATAATTAATTGCAGTTACGCCACCATCAAGATTCATTAAGAATGTCCTTCCTCCGGCTCAAGTTTGGATTTCATCAGAGCAAGAACGCTTACAAAGTGTTGGCTTTTGGCGATTAATCGATTAATTGCTTCTGTTTGACTGATGTGTGGGTCATGATAATTAAATTCATTGCCAATTTTAAGATACCTAATGAATTGTGAGTTGGTGTGAACTTACTTTACACGTTCAGAGACGCTCCTTTCCTCCCAATTTTTGCGTGCAATGTCCACTGAAGATGTTTCCTCAGCATTCACGTCAAGGATTTCTGGTGCTAATTGTCATTCATTAGTCCTGAAATCCTCATTTCCTTCCAATTTGCAACACGAGGAAATTGCAATCTTCGGATCCTTTGGATTTGTAGTTTGACAATTAGGCCTGGCGTGTTTGTACTCTCACTTTTCACAACAAACAGGGCCAGTTAATTGGTGAATTTCCCTCATGTCATTCCTTGAAATGCTGACAATCAAAACTACGATTCTGCTTTAGGATTGGATCAACTCGTAAAGATCAGTCGTGCAATGCCTTCCCTTTCGGATGTGAAATTGTACTGAATGCTTGGCTACTTTGCCAATCTCCTTTTTGACCGAGTTTTTCACTCTCCTTCGTCCACTGCCAACTGCTGCATCATTGTTGTTTTCATTGTTGTTCTGTAAAGGTAGTGTTAATTCCAAACCCCCATGCCATGAATTACAACTCTCCATTGAACACCTCATGCGTGCGAGTCAAAGGCACTTATACCAACACGTTCTTCTCTCGATTCACTTTTTCTTTCAAACTGCCCACGGCCTGAACACTTTAAAATGATAATAATACTCATTGTTTCCCCACATGATGTCAAGGTTAAGTACATTTCCGCTCAAAAGGATAAAATTAAAATGAAAAGGGCAAGAGAGGTCAGCGACTCGAGGGTTATGTGGAGGAGAAAGGAAAATTGAGGAGTTTAATTTCGAGTGGAAAGTATTTGAAAGACATTGGAATGAGAATCTATGAGTATGACATGGACTAAGGTCACCTGTCTTGACCCAGTTTATGGGAATGAGCAGCAGCCGTCGTTGTCAACGTACTCGTACGGGGTGAAAGTGCAGAGTCGCCGTTTGCAAAAGGTCGTCGCCGTGGGGAGGTTCCGTCCGTAGATGTACATTTCACCAGGGATGTGTCCAGCATACGAGATTGAGAGGTGCTCGCCGTTTCGGTAGATCCGGGTGTCAATGCATGGCTTCAGGAAGTTGCACTGGGGCCAACGCTTCTCACGGTAGGTCTTTCGTCTGTGGAAAAATAGATCAGAGGTCAGTCTACGGGTCATTGAGTTTTGTGGTGAATAAGAGCAGCTTACCCTTTGAAGCATTGAGCATTGCTAACGCTGCAGCATCCAATATTACCGAATCCCATAGGTGGACAGCATCCTAAGAGGAACGGAAAGTTAAAACTAAATGTCAAGCTATCCAGGTCAAATGTCAAGTTTAAGTTTTTACCTGCTGGAGGGACGATTGGGCAACAGCAAGCATCCTTGTCACACATTTTCAATTGAGTTGAAAAGACAGAAAATTTGGAAAACTAGAAAACTAAAATTTTGAGGAGAATTTAGAAAATGGATCCGTTCCGTTGGAAGTCTAAAAATGAAATGAGGAATGAAAAAGAATATTCAAATGGAAATGAATTTTTTCTTCCATTTTTTTGTCATGCGCATGTGAAAGGTTTGTTTGGAAACAAAGGAGGTCAATGACCTCTGCCACGGCTGTCAAGCCAAACTAAATTTTGAAATGATTACCTAATAAAGCCTACCCATATTGTCTTCTCATGTTCTTATTTTCAATTAATTGTGCATGGTAAGTTTTTCAATTAATTCAAACTTGGATTCGTGCGGATCCTTAATCGAAGAGCGTCGCCAAATCCTCCATGTTGTGAGCCTTTGTTTCAGTTTTTCCTTTGTCGACGTAAACTACAACCTCCTCACTGCTGCTCCTGACTTCTCGGATTTTGTTTCCAAGCGATGGAATCAGCGTCTCCAACTCGGCAAAGTCAGAGTTCAAATCCAGCAGGAGGACCTGAGTGCCAAGTGGGAAGAGCTTCTTCTTGAGGTATCCCAACTGTGGACTCGCACCAATGTTCTTCCCAATGAGGAAGATTCCTCCGCAACCTTCTTGGCGTGACATAAACGCTGCTGTCATCAAGGGTAAGCTGATCGGAACCTTGGACATCCTGTCCTCAAACTGAAACACAGAGACGCCGAGAATTAAAATTAATTATTCAGACTAAGATTGAAAAATTGGTGCGATAATTATTTTAAAAGGTTCGCACCTGATGCAGGATCTTGTCCACTCTCGCTTCATACTCTCCAGGGAAAAGGGAATTCAGACGCATGAGGTTGATGAGGCTGGTTGAATTTGAGCTTGGCTCAGCGCCATCGTCATCTGAAATTAATTTACTCCAATTGCTTGTACACTATTGGTAAAAGGTTTCTGTAAGAGTCAGTCACCATCTTTCATTCTGACGATGACGGATGGATCATTTGCCCGACTGATGAAGTAGCCACCGTCTTTCTCATCCCAGAACAATTCATCTTGTTTTCGCTGGAGCTAGGGATTAAGATTAATGATTAATTCAGGCAATGTTATCAAAGACAGTGAATTACCTCTAGTGCAAGCTTCAGGTACTTGGGTTTAGAAGTGGCTTGGAAAACATCCAGCAGTGCTCCAATTACGTTAGCAAAGTCATCTACGCACGCTGGGATTGGCCTTTCCAGATTCACAATGAGCCCATTTGCGTTTGAGTAGCAAGTCCGAAGCAAATCGCCATCGACGATGAAATGTTCCTCCATAAATGTGATTGACTTTTCCGCCCGTTCGATGTAGGATCCATTCGAGAATGTATAACCAGCTTGTGCAAAAGCTGCGGTCATAAGGCCTACAAGAATTTTAGAATCAAAAAATTATTCTCTAGTCGATTGAAGATGAATTGGACAACGTACCACTCCAGGAAGCGATGAATTTGTTATCCAAATGAGGTCGTGGGCGATGTTCATTTCTCCAATGGAAAAGTAAAGAACGCACTTTTTCCAGTTCAGAAGTAACTTCTGACTCTGGGACTTCGAACTCAGTAGCCAATTCAGAGATATCCTTCGCCAGGAAAATGACATTTTGATTCTTCAACTCATCATGAGGGTCTTGATAAGGGTCCACGTTCCCACGTTCTCTGACACCAAAATGAGCACAGGCGAGGTCACTCAAGTTCTTCCCGTTTGAAAGCTTGGAATCCCCAATGATTGACTGAATTTCTTTTCTCTCGAAGACGTAGAAAGCTCCTTCTTTCTTTTCCGTGGATGACTTTGTCGGGAAGGAGTCAGCGTCCTCGGCGCTGTAAAATCCTCCACCCTGAAATTATAACAAATATGCAGAAAATTCAACATATGCACAAACCACCCATCACAATTAAGGATTACCTCAACGCTCATGTCCCTGTTGACATATTCCAGAATTTCATGTGCAACAGTAGCGAATTGATCTTTCTTTGAAACAAGGTAGGCATTGATGTAAGCTAATCCCCAATGATTGACTGAATTTCTTTTCTCTCGAAGACGTAGAAAGCTCCTTCTTTCTTTTCCGTGGATGACTTTGTCGGGAAGGAGTCAGCGTCCTCTGCGCTGTAAAATCCTCCACCCTGAAATAGAACAAGTATGTAGAGAATTCAACATTTGCACAAATAAATAAATCACAACTAAGGATTACCTCAACGCTCATGTCCCTGTTGACATATTCCAGAATTTCATGTGCAACAGTAGCGAATTGATCTTTCTTTGAAACAAGGTAGGCATTGATGTAGGCTGACACAAGTTGTCCTTGGTCGTACAACATTTTCTCAAAGTGAGGGACGTGCCATTTCTTATCAGTAGAGTATCGACTGAACCCGAGGCCAAGATGATCGTAGATTCCTCCTTTACGCATCATTGTCAACGTTCGATCGACCATGGCAAAGGAATCTTTATCCTTTCTTGAATATTGGATGAGGAATTGAAGGTTCACTGGTTGTGGAAACTTTGGCTGTTCGCTGAATCCTCCTGCAACACAATGCAACCATGAAATAAAAATCATAATGTTTACTATATAGCCCTTTGTGAGGGGCAGTTGACTCATTATTACAAAAATTATTAAAATAAGTCATTCTTTTTTTTTGGTTGGTTTTCAGAACGAATTGGTCCTGTGAAATGTACATGTCCGTAGGTTGTCTACGATCACATAAAATGGAAATTCAATATCGGTTGGCGTACCATATGCAGGTTCATATGACCGTCCCAACTGGCTCCTGCATTTTGCTACAGAATTGACGGGAAGCGACTTGCTAACAGGCATGATTGCAGACTTCTGTAGGACAGTTACGATACCGTCTGCTGACTCGATGCACTTTTCCTTATTTTCCTCCCACTGAAAGAAAATTATAATTGACAATTTGACATAAACTGTAGATTCATATGATGTGTCGCGTACATGCTCAGCAATTGTAAGCAAAATTGCTCGGAATCCTTGTCTTCCGTGGTATCTATCTTCCGGTGGGAAATATGTCCCAGCATAAAACGGGCGAAGGTCAGGCGTCATCCAAACTGACCTAGAAAAACAAACCATCTCATTTTGCTCAATTCACACCCATTCCTTTTTTCAACTTTACATTGGCCATCCACCTCCACCAGTAATTGCCTGCACCACATGCATATAAATCCCGTCAATGTTTGGCCTTTCTGGATAGGGTTTAGAAAGACACGATTTATTACATTGCAAAGCCACACAAGCTTGATTACCCTCTCTGTCCAACTTGATATTGATGAATTTGGAGTTCATAATCTCAGCAATATGCTCCTTCTCAAAACTTTCACGTTCCATCACCTAAGAACAAAAACAGATTTACTAACTGTCTAAAAAATCCATGTGTTGAGTTTTAAATACATGACACCAATGACAAGTGCTATAACCTGCAATTTATCAAAGAAAAATGTTAATCTTTCTGAAGTATTTGATTCCAAAGCAATGTACACCTTACCAGATGATAGGAAAATCGGTTTCCCAGAAGTACGAGCCAATTCCAAAGTCTCCGAATTCCACGGCAGCCTGGAAAACCATGAATCGAAATACACTTGAGTTTGACACCTTTTCACGCCGTTTGAAAGAATGAAATAAATCTATTCAATTAATAGTGTACAATGACAGCTCACAGCGCTCCGGGACTATAGTTTACCATACATATTAAATCGCTTACCAATGGACTGGATTGTTTTGATGTTGGAGAAGGTACGGCGATAATTCATTTTTCAATTTGTTTGCCATTGCAGATTCTGATGGTTGTTTTCTTGTTGAAAATAATCTCCTTACTACAGAGGTTGATTTCAGATTGAACATGGACTAACGACTAACAAATCTACAACAAAGCTAGTCCAAAAACTCCTCAAAATCGCCTTCTAAAAATCGTCAAAATTTTAAAACCGTTTGAACAAGAAAACCCAAAAACTTTTGTTCATTTCCACAACAACAAAGTTTTGAATGCCATTTTTTCGCGGGTTTCAAAAGTCTCATTTCCCCCTTCAATTTCAAGGCATCAATTTTGAGAAAAAATGAGCCACAGCGCCTGCGCCGATTTCACGACCCGTCAATTCAAATCGATGCCCTTGCGCACTTGCATGGAACAAAGGCTAGCGCCAAAATTCAGTAATGTTGGTTCCAACTGGAAATCAAATGAAGTAAAACGTTGCAAAATTTCTATTTTAACGTCATTTAAAAATGATTAGTTCTTGATTAATGTATTATATCTAATTACCTTTTAGTTTTCATCATGTGTTAAGTGCTTAATCTCAGGGAATACGTCACAGACAGAACGACCTTGAGTCCCTGGTAGCACCTTGAATCAATGAATCATCTCTTTAGCTTCAATAGAGATTCAAGAGACAATGGAATCTTTGAATCCTAATGGCAAGGTCATCTTTAACTTCCGTTTCGGTACACTTGACTCCAAGGTCGTTCTTAAATTACACACAGAATCAACAGTATTCATCGCATTTGAGCTATCCATTTCTAACAGAAAATGCAATTAATAAAAGCACAATTAACGGAATTTCTGAAATTGAATCTCAAGTGGCTTGTTTACCAACAGGCGAATTTTTATTGAGCTGAAAAAAAAACCAAAACAAAGCCAGGGACCTGCGGTCGTCTCTTTTGGCCCAGTCCACTTTTATTTCTCCAGCTGGATAGACTCATCTGCCAGTAAACAAAGATTAGTCGTTAATCTAACAGTAATCCAGTGACCTTTTGACCTTTTGGAAATAAATAAGGTAACACAATATACACATTTATAAACTCAAGATTAAGTTCAACTCCGGGGTATAATTTTTCGGTTTCGTTTTATGTTGCTACGGAGTCAATTAAAGGTTAGTCAACTTGGTTTGTTTCAACTTGTTTCACTGGTGACCTTCTGAACCTAGTGCTGGTAAGCATACAAAGGTCAATCATGTTGTTGTTTGTAACTTTTTAATGTTGTTTGTAAGAACAGTTAGAATTAGATGTCAACTTGATGAACGGCAATAACCTGTATACTTTGATTTTGGACTTGTCATTAAGTTAACTGCATTTCATCTCTCTACCTTTGTTACAACCTTAGCTTCTGCAGACTTGAACTTTATAAAAATTAGTTTCTAAGGTGTGGGTGACAAATTAGTTTTTTGATTTCATAAGATCTGCACGAACAAGATTTTTAACCTAGATTCTCTGATGTAAGAAATCTACACACCTCCCTTTGCCTTGTAATCCAAACTTTCAAGTTTTATGATGCATCAAATCAGTAGTAAACTGTAAGAATGTAGCTACAACTAAAATGGGACGAAAGGTTAACTTTTGAAACTAACCTTGGCTCAGTTTACGTCGACGTCCTTAAAATCAATTCTGTCTGCAAAGAATAAACATTTTCCTTGTGCGTTAGCTTTGGCGTCATTTTAACGTCGGTTAAAATTTTGCATCCTTCCTCTTTAATGAATTTTAGTGAAAAGGTATACGTCCATTTTTTTTCCATTTTTTTTTATTTTTTGCAAATGAGGCTCCTTTTATTAGCCCATGATGCGTAATATTTTGGGTTTAAATTGCATTTACATTGGAACACAATAATTTTTGACTTTGTTTCGACCTTGGTTTGGTACAAATAGATTTTGCATACACACTAGCTATTTTTCTGCGCATCTAATGTTTCCTAATCTCCAATGACCAGGATGCGGATAGAGGAAACAGCAAATGCAAATTCAATACAAACTTTGTGGATTGCAATGAGTGACAGAGGTCAAAGGACGCTGTAGAAAGTTCATTCTAAACTTTCATCCCCGGTCTAAGCCGAATTTTAGCTTGAGTGGACACTTGACTGTCGGTGTATACACCGCTGCTTTGCTTATCATTCCAAGTGGTTTCAGTGGTTCTTTCAACGCCATCAGTTTCGACGAATAGAAAGAGTCAGTTGATTGGACAGCTTCAGTGCTAAACTTCTTCCCTCCCAGTGAAGGTTGGAGGCGAAATTCGCAAATCTTTTTTGCCATAAGAACATTTCTTGAGTCAAAGTTTTCTTTTGATTGTTCCCATTGTGCTAAATCCAGATTCTGAATTTTCCAGGCGTCTGTTCAACTGCTACACGGACTGAATACGGAATGCGAATTTGAGTTCTCCAGCATACACAGTGGACACATATCAAGAAGAAGAATTTTGATTCGATCAAGATGTATAGGAAAATGCCGAAAATCCATCAGCGCCCGGTGTGCAGTTTAGATGACAAAAACCTTTGCGAAGACTGCGACCCGAATAATAAGAAAAAATGCTCCGATTGTTCTCATGCAGAATGTAAGTTTTGCAAAAAATTAGCACAAAGCTCAATTGGAAATGGTTTGCAGAAACCGGTGTTGGATTTAGCCCTGCGAATTTGGTCAATTTAGGTTATGCTTTATGTAATCCACGAACATAATTTTCTCACGCTTCCTTTCAATAATAATACATGAGAATCCTTCATACTTTGTTCGGTTCGTGCACAATAGGACCAAGGCGTCTTCTGATGTCAACAAACCATAAATGCTTCGTGACTCGCAAATTGCAAATTCAATTAAAGAATAAAGTGTGCAAAATCATGCTTTTTGATAATAAAAATAACGTTCTGGGAGCCTTTATGGCCCTGGAAGGAAAGGGCGTAGCCTCCACACAGTGGAAGAATCTTTAAAACCGGTCTCAGGACTTCAAGTGGATTGTCAACAACATTTTGATTAATAATTGGAATCCTTATCTGGATATTTTTAATTCTTGTTGTTTTGTTTTTTCCAGTTTTTGAGTGGGAATGGGATAAAGCATCGACCGAAGCGGAGTTCAGGGATCACGGGAAGCAAGTATTATTCAACCCTGGATTCTCAGTTGGTAAATTACCAAAGTTATTTTAATCCATCAGTATACTTGATTCTTCATTATATTTAGGAACCGTGGCAGTGCGTGGCTCCACCCCTCTACACAGCGGCGACCACCATTTCTTTGAGATTGAAATGTCTACAGAAGTTTATGGAACTGATATGGTAAGTCTTTTACAAGCTACGCTTTTTAACTACGCTTTTGATCCACTTTTACTCTGTTGTGAGGCTGTTAAAACTTAATTATTGAGGTCAATGCGGAAGACTTTCATTCAATTTTTAATCTTGTTTTTGTGGATTTAGAACATTCTGATTATAGATGCTAAGAGGGCATTAGGCTTTCAAGAGGGCGGAAGGCCTCTTATCACTTTTGTGTCATTATGTATCAAAACAGCGCTTTAAGTTCCCTGATTTCATCATCACCGTTGAATTAGCCACTCGAAACTAGTTCAAATGTCCAGTAGCCGAGTCTTGTGTGCGAGAGATTGCACGTAGACAGCATAGTTAGCTGCACCTTAGCAGCCGCTAGGTCCCTAAATTAAACCGGACTTATGCTGATGATGTCAGTGTAATTATAATTTCCAACCTTATGCAATAATAACACTAAATGATTAGGGTTTGATGTGATCAAGGCCTTGGCTATAAATCCTGTCGAGGTGAGCAAGTTTAACAAGAACGCAAACGTCTCTCGGCTAATCAAAAACTTGTTTTCTGTCATGAGACGGAGAATCAAAATGATTTTTTCCCTTGAGCTGATGATTTGATGTGGTTCTCACCATTGTTTAATTTTGGAAATGCATCTTAACTTATGGCCATGGTCAGCCAAGTCAGAGGGGTGAAGGTCATCTCAGGATTACGCTAAGTTCTAACCTTTTTTCTTTTGATTAATTGTTAATTTTCCCCTTTCATTTGTAGATGATCGGCGTCGGTACTGAGAAGACGAATTTGCGCAAGTTTACACACAACTTTGTGAGCTTTTTGGGCTACGATGAGGAATCTTGGGGTTTGTCTTACAACGGTGACATTCAGCACAACGGTAAAATTTACTGTTCCTTTTAGTCTCTTTTGGTGTCCAGTTTGGGTCAATCTGAATTCTGATACTTGTTTCCTGCAGGTTTTGCTAAATCGTATACAACCCCATTCAGTCAGGGCGACGTCATTGGCGTCCACGTGGATTTATGGACAGGAACCTTGGAGTACTACTTGAATCGAAAACCTCTCGGTAAGTTGTATACCCACGCCTTGACATCCTTCCTCCATCAATTACCAATTCCTGATTTTTCTGCGTTGCAATTTCGCAGGAATTGCCTTTCGTGGTCTCCAAAACAAAAATTTGTACCCAATGATCAGCAGTACTGCAGGTAACAACCGGAATTTCCACCTTTGCAAACGTCAGAAAGGAAAATGACTGGAATCTTTTATTTTTTCAGCACGCAGTGGGATGACTCTCACTTATGCCAGGTCGTTCAAACATACGCTTCAACTCCAAGCCTTGCTTCAGCTCGGGAGACAAACGTTTTGGACTCAGAACGCTTCTGTCTTCAAGTGCCACGAGCTCCCTCCAGGACTTCGGCAGTATCTCAAAAACAACTACTGGTGGGTCACATGCGCCAAGGATGAGAGCAAGTCAGACGACGTGGTCCTGAACAGCACCGGATCCAAACAACCTGTCCCCCGACTCCGTCGGAAAAAGGCGATTTCTTCATCCACTGACGAGTCTGATTCTGAGTCTGCTGAACAAAGGCCATCTGCTTCGAAGGACATTTCAATTTCCCAAGGTCGAGAATCTAGTCCTGCTCCTCATGTCAGAAGAAATATTCCAGAGCAAAAACGGCTTCGTTTGAGGTCATTCACCAATCCCAATCAGTAGCCTTGCCGAAGGCTGAACCTCTTCAAATGTGATGATGGTAAATGGATCCAAACGAAAACGGATAAAAGTACATTTTTAGAAATATCGACTTGTAAACTTAAAAACGTTTTAGAGGTCTCTTACATTATATAAAATCTTAATTTCTGGGTTCAGAGAGAGAGAGGGTTAGAAGGCTTTAGAGTGGACAAGACTTAAACAAATCCTTTTAATTTTAAGTTTTAATTTAAAACTACTTCAGGACAATCTGCTGACTGTGAGTTTAATTTTAACTTTTAATTTATTTTATACACCAGTCCCCACTCTAATTTTATATTCCTTATTCAGGCTCATTTTAATTTAATTTTAGCCATGCAACAGCCAAAGCTAAATACGAAGAATTGTCAGCAAACAGCGAAATAAAATAGTAATCACGATGATGATGAAATAGGCAGAGAACAAGAACACGGCGACCATTGCGACATTTCGTCACTGTCGCAAGGTTTCGTTACCATGAGTCGCTTCAAAGTCAACTGCGAAACAAAACGATTTGCTTGGAGAAACCGGCGAAACCACAGTTGTTCTTCCACGAGTGCTGGAATCGGGATTATTAAGTCTTTGTAATTATGACCAATCACCGGACTTCGATTGTATTCTCGGCATCCAATTGGGCGAATGAAAGTGAAGCCTTGACTTCCCCGAACCCTCCAAGTTCCCAATGTCAAAATGCTTCATCCCCACTGCGGCAAATCCTCCATCACTTCTTGGATGTAATCAAAGGCTCACTTTGTTTTGGTCTGATCGTTTCCTTAATCTTCGTGGTCATGGAGGACTTTGATTATTGCGATGGATTGAAGTTTCGTTTGTTCCATTCATGGAGCTGGGCCATTTACGTCTTCCTCTTTGGTATTTTCATCGCTTCCAGCTACTTGCTTCCACCGGTACAACTCGGCAGAAGCATCTTCTTCCCCCAATGGCATCTCGCGAATAATCAAAACTGCTGCACAACAGATAGCGACGAGTACAGGGACCCTGGCCCTTATAAACTCCCAACGTCGCCAGAAGCAGCTCCCTCTGTACACAAGAAGTTTCAGCCAGAAACCGACCCTTGTCGCCTTACGATGCAACAAACTATGCAAAACTATGCTCAGGCCAACAACAAAGTGAAGATTATTCTGGACTACGTGGCCCAAGCTCTTGGTCAGATCCAAGGTCGTCTGGATGCGGAAGCTAAGCGAAGATTAGAAGCTCAGCAAAGGCCACCCTGCGATCCTTTCCAAAGGACGCTAAGCGAGGAGGAAATCTTGGCAGAGCGCCTTCGTGTTGTCAATTACGGGCGGTACTTGGAGCGTCAAGGGATTAGCCACAAGACACAGCCACTGCATAAGCGCAAGGAGTCTAAGAACTGCAAGCCTGTTCATAAGCCACCCCTTCCAGCTCTCAAGTTGCAACGTTTCCATCGCTGTGCTGGACACCATAGAGGCGGAGATGAAGCAGCAGGAACCCGGAATCCCTGGCGCCAGTATTTTGTCGTTGACTGAATGAAATTGCATTGTGTTTGGCCTTGGGTTATTTCAAAGGACAAACATCCGCTTCCTCTGGACGTAAAACTGGATTTGATTTTGTACCAGATTTTCTAGAGGGAGAAGAGCACAATGGAGGCAAGGAAGGGACTTCATGTATACGTATTTTGTATGGAAATTGACGACGAGGAAATGAATAAAGTCCATTTGCCACTACTCCGTTTTTTGACTCTGTAGAGCAAGTTCCGTATTTTCGGGAGAGTTCCTGGTGGCCAGTGTTTTGTCTTTTATGGATAAAATGGGGTGTGAGATGAAGAAAAAAGTTTTTGTTGGGAAGAAGATGCGTTTCCCTGATCTTTTTCCAGGGGCGAGGAATACGTAAAAGAAGTAAATTGTGGAATGTGTCCCAAGGGTTTCAGATGTGGTTTTGTGCCTTGGAACGTGTTACATTTAATGAAATTACTCTGCTCTGTTCCTCCAATCGGTCCCTTCAGGCACTGGCCATGGAGACCTCTTTAAGCGATGAGCAGTCCAAGATGAACAAAGTGCACAAGCATCAAGGCTCAAGGAATTAATCACTGATTCCCATTCACTTCAACAACCAATCCAAAACATCCACTGGAAAACCCATACCTTCGGATTCGTAAAGCCTCTCCTTCCCTTCGTTTCGTTTATAGAGGAAGGGGAGGAAAATCAAAGTTGAAAATCCTTGTCTAAAATTACGCCTGGAGGTTTTCGAAGTCGTTCTTGGTGGCGGTGAAAGCACTTTCACCCTGAAGGAAATCTCTTGAAATTCCTCTTCCTTGCTGCACTGGGAAAAGACGTTTATGAGGCTGAAGTGAAGAGTGACTGGAGCAGCGTCTCTTTCGCTTTTATGATTTTGAAAAAGCTGACGAAGATTTATGTCTTGGAAGAAGCGCACAGCCTTATCAAACATTGCAATCAGTTACATCTTCGCTCTCCGCGCTGCTGCAATGTTGCCTTGTAGGAAACTTAAAACCGAGGTGAGTAGGTGTGATATAATATTTCCAATTTGAAGTTAAGAAGCAGAGGGTAGGCCATAAGATGTAATTGGATAGGATTCAAGACAATTCAATTTTTTGGAACTAAGTGCTCCACCTCCTTTCTTCGTTAGGGGAAAGTCCTTTTGGAAATGGTGGAAATGTTGACGACTTCCGATGTTCTTGGGTGTTGGAGATGGTGACGATAACCCCCTTGGGACAGTTCCTTAAGTATCATTTGGTTCTTCCAATCTTCCTCCAACGCTACTCACGATCTTATCACTTTCTACTCTGATTTCAACCTCTCAACTTCGGAACTTTCCCTCAGCCAATCAGCATTTGACCACAACGGTCGCTGCGGTGGAACTTTCTCAACCACTACCTGACACCAAAAATGATCCAAACTCACAATCTAACACGCCGTGGAGAAGAAACTAATGTAATTTAAACTACTAAGTATTCTAAAGAAGGTAATCCAACCCGGTCTTGGCATCTTGTTTCGACAATAATTGTAACTTCAAAGATTTAGTTTAGAATGAGATCAGGATGTGAGTAAATGAGTCACGCTCATTTGATTAGTCGATAAAAGCGAAAGGAGCGTTTGAATTACCCTTAAACTGTGATTTTAAGGGTCATTCTCTTGGTCCTTTGGTCTTTGTGTAAGATTTTGTCACCAAATTGTCTCTCTAGTGGGTCAGGTTTCCACTTAAAGTTAAATTCACTTTATGCACAAGTAAAACGCCGTTGTAAAATTCTTGCAGAAACGAGTTATAGGCGAATGAATTTAACATTAGATCTTCTGGACTCGATGAACCTAATTGTGGTTTTTAATTTCTTTCGTTTAATAGCGGAAGTTGTAAAGAATGTTTTTGAATTGAAGAATGGCGACATTTTGAACAAAGGAAATGAAGGTAGAGGGTCTCTTGTAACATTCTTGTTTGTGTATTGTTGCATCCTGATCCTGAGCTTCCTTCATATTTTTCATTGTTGCTATCATCCCTCTATTGTTGCCCAACAACCCTCCGGTTTTTGTGTTGTATCCAAATTGGGTACTTTCTGACCTTTACCGGACTGAAAAATCCTTCTTATAACATTTCCCACACAACATTTTCAGCATTCATTTGGCTACAGAATTCCTTTCTCTGGACGCATTGCACCTGGCGTTACTTTTTTTCAATTGATTTCACCGTGGGCTTCTCCCTCCCTTCGGTTACTAAGGGGGTTGCTAAGCTTATTCTTTCAAAATGTCCATTCACTGAATTCTGGAACCATGGAACTTGGTTTTGAGGTGAAAATTGACTCGTTTCTTTATAGCCTTGTCTCTGTCGTAATGTGATCCAGGGTGGAGATAATCTGTTAATTAAAAAGGTAAAAAAAGAAGGTGAGGTGTGTAATGTGAGACCTCAGTCCAGTCCAGTGAGGATCTTGTTTTGGGAGGTGGTGGCCCTAGCTAAAGATCGTAAAAAGAATTACTTAACCCCCACGTTAGGGATCGCATACCGAAGGTGGCCAGCAGGAACTATTTGCTCCGAAATGTTTCTTCCTTCATTCAAAATGATGAGGGAAGTTGGACTCTGTGGTCCAGGGTAGCTTCGGATCTTCTTCCCTGATGAACTCGTGCCATCAACGTAAGAACGAGTCAGTCGGAGTCTGGAACTATTCCCGAACGCACGACGTCTCTCTCATCTCAACCACCCACCACTTGCTATTGTCTCGACATTCAAAACTTAACCTTTTTGGAGTTGACATTTGGTGTTGACATGACCTCAAGTCAAGAGACGTTAAGCAACTCATATTTGAAGCCAAAATTGAGAGCGTTGTGAACGCTCATTTGGACATGACAGACCTGGGACAGACTGTAACTTTCTCCAGGTGAAAGTTGAAAGTATCAAGATGCTGCGAGTAGCCGGGCGTGAGAGAATTGCTACATTTCTGTTAATTCCGTTTCTCCTAATTTCCACTTACCTCCCAGCCTGTGCTGGTAGTAATTACTTTAAAATCTTTGGACTCCAGTCCCAAAGCCCTTACGTTGATCCCTGCTACGAAGAAGTTTCTTCCACATCCAATCAACTCCGAGCTCGTAAGTGTATCCCTGACTTTGTGAATTCAGCATTTGGCAAAGAGATCCAAGCGAGTCATACATGCGGGGTTAAAATCCCGTCCAAGATGTGCTTTCTCTCGGATGGGATTGGAGTGGGTATCCTCCATTCTTCGCTAACGAGTCATGCTGCCCATGCTGCCGGGTCGAATCTCCAGAGTCAATCAGGTGAAAGAAGTGGCAGTCTGCCGGGCAGTGGGGCCCTTCTCAAACCACAGCAGTCAGAGCAGAGTCCAATTAGCACTGCTTCCATCACGTCAACCCCAGCATCATCCCAAGAATTCCCCAAAGCTCCTCAAGTCCTGGAAACTACAAAGTTCTTTGACGATGCGGATTTTAGTCAAGAGGATGAAGACGAGTCAGACGAAGTCAGCGCCGTGGTGGTCAGCACAGGATCTGCTGAGGATTCTGGAACAGATCCAGCCGATAGCCCTGCAGTTCCGATGACGACGCAAAGCACAACCACTACCACCCCAACGACCACAATGTCACCGACACCCAAGAATACGAAGCGCCAGAATAACAGGAGAAAATCCAAATCCCGTCAGCGTTTTAGCCGTAGCCTGTCTATGGTGAATCTCCGGAGTAACAAATTACTCCCGAGTTGTCACATTTGTGACGCCAATAATCCCAAGAAAGCTCACCCAACAACGTTTATGACAGATTTGAATAATCCCAATAATCTCACGTGCTGGGAGTCCAACCCGTTTGCACTGGATGGAGACAATGTGACCCTGACACTGTCACTCGGGAAAAAGTACGAGTTGACCTACGTCAGTCTCCAGTTCTGCGGCGGAGTCAAACCAGACTCGCTCGCCATTTACAAAAGTATGGATTTTGGACGGTCCTGGCAGCCATTCCAGTACTACTCTTCACAATGCAAAAAAGTCTATGGGAAAACTAACAGGTGAGGCTGGAAAAGGGAAAAAAAAGTTTTTCGTTTCAACTTTTCTCCAAAAATTTTAGCAGGGAGGGTGAGCTGTTAGACATCGATCATGTAACGGCCATATTGTTGGCAAGGGCTGACGAACCCTTTGGTCCTCAGCTGCCTACGCACCGGAAATTATCCGGCTTATCATAATCCCAGAGCTCTAGTGACATTTGCAAAGGTAGCGGAAGGACTGGATGACACCGTGACTACTTTGAATGAGATAGCGATGAGCATTAAAAGAGAGAGCTTTAAGAGCTTCATAAGCAACAATGAGGAGACAACAATGGAGGGTTTTGCATAACAAATACATGGAGAGTGCTTCAAAGTGATTTGTTCAATGTCGCACTACGGCCCAACACATAACGCCTCGTGGAATCAATTACGAGAATTAGAATACAAAAGGTTCTTATGATGGGAGATGCAGAGCTCGCTCGCTCGCTCTCGGAGCCCTTGTGATTGATGCGCTCCTGACTCTTCACTTGACCAATTGAAAACAAAAACGTTTTTCGAATACGGAATTCCCTCAGCTCTTAGACATGGCTCCGTCATTGTTGAGAAATGGAGTGGAGCAGTGCGTGGATTGTTAATCTCTTTCCCGTAGTTCTGTTGGTGGGCCATCCATCAAATTATTCATGGATGAATGGGAAAATATGCGAATTGGAAAGACTGTGTGTCTTGTGGTTTTTTTTCTTTCTGTTGGAATGTAATTCATGATTGTTCTTGGATTGGTTTTAGAGCGACAATTACTCGAGCGAATGAGCAAGAGGCACTGTGTACTGACGGTCATCTCGGAAGCGAGTCAGGGATGGGATCTCGTATTGCATTCAGTACGCTTGAAGGACGACCAAGCGCCATTGACTTTGACAACAGTCCAATACTCCAGGTAAAGAGTCAAGAGTCAAGGTAAACGCTTGAATTTTTCGTTTCTTTTTTTTTCTTGAAGGACTGGGTGACTGCAACTGACATCCGGGTAGTTTTCAATCGGCTCCTTCAACCAGAGACCGACGTTGCAAGCTTGGCTCAAGAAATTGCTTCCCTGTCATCAAGCATTTTCAGTTCTGGACCGCTCCTGTCATCTCCGAGCAGTTCATCCGGGAGAGGACATGGACACATCTTTCATGTTTTCCAAAATGAGACAACCAATTCAGTCCTAGGGGATTCAGGGGAGAACCCTGCTGAGAATCTCTACAGAAACGGGTATCAGGTAAGCCTCTCTCTCTTAAAGAGATTCCCTCCCCTTAATCAGCCAATCAGAGTCCGATCTTCAGTGCTTTTTAGTCTTTCGAGTGATTTGGATTTTGCTCATTAGCAAACATTGAGCCAAGTACTTTTGAGGAAATCTCCTACTTGAAATTAATTGAAGTCTTGTTTGAATACAAGGAAGCGAATGTCCTCATCCGCATTTTTCTAAACCAATTTATTTACCTTCTTCTCCGGATCCCTTTCAATTATGTCTACAAAAACCTTCTTCTCGAACTCTCGAGTAAAAACAAACAAAAGGCGGAGAGGACGTACCTGCTGCGCTCCAGTCGCTGGGAGCTGAGTAGATTACTGTCTTTTTACAACTAGATTCCGAACCCACTTCATCACTGGATACTCACGAGAACAAAGTTTTCAAGCTTTACTTTTTATTACGAAAACCAAGGAAGAACGGCGGTCTCCTTGTGTAAACGGACTCTTACACACGGAACTTCCGCACACGTTTGTTTGGCTTTTCAAAAAAAAATTTAGGACAGAAATTACAAGGTTTTTAATTGAGGACGATGCCTCAAGGATGAGGGCTTTAATTGGCATTTCTTTAGTGAAAAAATAGTGAAACCACCGTTCTGGAAACACACGCTCATTTTAGACTTTTATTTCTCTGGCTCTTGAAATCCTCGTTAGCTCGCTTTTCTCCAGAATAGAGAAAACATCATCAACGCTATTCGCTACTGTGGAATAATCCTGGAGCATAAGCTCCATAGCCTTGCTCCATAGTCTTCGGTCTATGCTGAAATGAAGCTTTATTTTGTAGGGAAATGAAGCTGAGAATGGTTTGAGTTCAACTTCCGGAATTCCACTTCCGCCCGGAAGCAGTCGCTTGTCACATCTCCAGACATTCTACTCTGTGGCGGATTTCGCAGTCGGTGGTCGCTGCAAGTGTAATGGACATGCGGCCAAATGCATCACAGACAAGTAAGCAGTTACGCAGTAGCAGTAAAGCTGTTTAGCTGTTCTAGTCAGAGTGTAGTTGTGTTGATTGTCGCACGGCGTCAAAGCGGAGCTTTTAGCTCACAAGCAGACACGCCGTGTGACACCGTGTGTCAACCTTTGTTTGTATGACAATGTTTGCCTTGTCCCTTTGGCCACTGCGAGTCCATTTGCGTAATTAAAGCTTTTCTTGTCATTGACAGGGAGGGTGAGAGCGTCTGTGATTGTCGTCACAACACTGCCGGACGGGTAAGCTTTACTCTTGTATTTTATCCTTTTAGTCTTAACTTTAATGTTTACAGGACTGCGAGCGGTGCAAGCCGTTTTTTCTTGACAGACCTTGGGGAAGGGCTACTTCCAGAGATGCTTTCGAATGCAAAGGTAAAGAGCTTTAAAACCCTTGGGTTTGAAGATGAGCAGAGATTCTAAAAACGTTAATGGTCAGTTTCTTTCTGTGGCTGTAATAAAACCACACCGCCATGTTTTCCTATCGCGAAATTAATTACAAAGAGCTTTTTCCATGATCTCATTTGTCATCACCAAGAGGGGAAGAGCACTCTCTGATAATCCAATTAGTCAAGGCTCTTACGTGCAGAATTCTAATGCTCTACTCCAAATTCCTAACGGTTTGATGGCTAATGAACTCTGAAGTTTATGTCCTTTTGCCATTTGACACTCCAATTTTGCAAATGCTAAAGAACGCGATAGCATTTGAACTGAAAAACTCGCCTGGTAAGCTGTTTAGATGTGGAAACTACGTCCGTTTGTTTTTGCAATTTTTCCAACGGCGTCACATCTCACATTAGTGTGACTAGACTTGTGTGATAATTTGTTCTTCCGTTGCAAATTGCTTCTCGCCTTGTCATTCCTTTTTATCTTCATTTGTGCATTGGGAATATTTTCTTTTCAAAACTTTCAAACCCCGTTTTTAGTCTGTGGATTTTATCCAATAAAAATATCACCAAGAAATCTTGCGTTTTCCCCAAACGATTCTGTCGTCACTTGATGAGGGTTAGGTGCCGAGTTCCTTTCTGAAAAGTCCATTTTCTACCCACGTGGATAAACAAGATCCTGGAAAGGGAAAAAGAATTCCCGTTTTTAAGAAGCTAAACAGTAGTCTCTGTCAGGAACAATTTGGGATGCTCCGAGTGTGATGATGACAGGGTCGTTTTTTTGCAAAACAAAGTTGACTCAGCGATATAAAAAGAATTGTGTCACTTGTCACAAGGCTTTAATCATATAATTGGAACAACAACAAATCCACACAATTCCTTTTGTTCGGGAGGTCAGAGGGACACACAATAAAAGAAGGAAAAAAAGAAAAACTAATTTCCAATCCCATTCTACAAGGGAATGTGACTTTAGCAGTGACAAGAGGAAAGAAGCTAGAATTCTACGGGCTTTGGAAAAGACTTCTTGGTGACATTGCCAGAAGAAAGAAGGAAAAAGAATTTTAGAAAAATACAAAAGGAGACTTTCTCCATATCCGGGCTATGGAAGGGGAAATTCACAGCCTGCAGAGACCCTGTCCCCTTCTCCTTTGATTTTCTAAATACTGAAGTCGGAAACCTTTTTGAGTATTCAGACCGTGTGTTTTATATGTACCTTGATTAGACTTATTTTTGTAAGTGAGGGAGAGCTAAGCATCTGTCACAGAGCCAAAAACAGTAGATCAATCCCTGATTCACTCGACCGTTTTCCCCAACAGAATACATTAAAGGCCTAATCATCCTCACGAGCGATACTCTTGGTAGCGCTGATGATCATAAACATCAACCCCCCTCAAATTCATTCAATAGCAGCGATTTGCTTTTTCTAGTGTTCTAAAACGCTGAGCTTCGACGCTTTGCAGCAGTTCTTAAAACGTAAACTTGCGGCTCCTCTGTAGGGTAAAGTTCTGTATAGCTGGGTTGAATGGGAAGAAGGAATTGCTGGAAAACC
The DNA here is from genome assembly GCA_009869845.1 of Pseudachorutes palmiensis. Classification (NCBI taxonomy): domain Eukaryota; kingdom Metazoa; phylum Arthropoda; class Collembola; order Poduromorpha; family Neanuridae; genus Pseudachorutes; species Pseudachorutes palmiensis. Next base: position 12,963 of record VNWY01000069.1, on the reverse strand, counting down.
ACCGCTCTCCTGTGGGGGTTGACAAACGTTGTGTTTTTGTATTTTGAGGTCCTTGCGGGGTGATTTAGTGAGTTCAATATCAACCTCCCTTTGAGGATTACTTTGGTAGCATACAGGAAGGGAACTAAATCCTAAATGGTCTATTTTTGATTGCGTCTGATCCCTTCTTCTCCCGTCTATCCATATGTTGTGTCGCTGACGTTTCGGGTAAGCGGAAGATGCAGCGAATGGGGAAGTCTTTGAGGAGATTAGGAATGCCGCTACCGACGCCGTTAAGGTTTCACCCCTCTGTAAGCATATAAGGGAGAAAGCGACATTGCTTTCTCCGCATCCTCCGCATCTAGCTTTAAATAACTTCTTTCGTCTGATCCTTTTTCTATTGGATTTCTATTGGTTCATGACATCATGACTAATATCATTTTGTCATGAATTCCAAAAGCAAAGAGCAAAAGGAATAATCCTTTGATATATGTTAGATGGGATTCGAGAAAATAAGTTTTCCATTTCATCTTTGAAAGGACTTTCTCCTCCTGCCTGAAGTTGGAAAATCATAAAAGCCAATAATGATCTCAGGTTACTGAGAACAAATAAGATTGGGAAGCAACAGGGCCAGATTAATTTTAATCTGGACTCGAAAGGAGGATGGATCCTTCGGTTTTGTAGAGGGAGGTTGAGGGTAATGAGGCTCAATCATGCCACGTCAGGTGAGTGTCTAATATCTCAAAAGATCCACAAGGAGATTTAGATCCTAACCCGTTCCGCTTTGTTCAAATATGGCTGATGGCTGGTTGAATTGGATATGGCAGGGAGAGGGCAAAGAAAAGAGGCATGACGGATGAGGCTGAATATGAGATGAGATGAAAGTCAAAAAATAAGATCTTGCCAAACTACATCAAAGGATTCAATACAATTCTATTCAGCATAGTTCTGCAAAGGGATACAACTAGGAGGTTAAGCGCATTAGCCAAAATCCCTTGGCCGTAAATGACAATTGAAGTCTTTTAGGTGCACATGGTGACAATGGACATTTCCAAATCCAAAAGCTTCATTGTCCATTGCATTCCATCCCCCTCAGGTCACCCTCTCTGTGTCTGTTGCTATGTCCAGTGAGAGATAAATAAGGCATTACCAGCACCACCAGTTAGAATCGTAGTGGATTCTACAAGGAAGTAAATCCTCATTAAGTCTCCTACCTAATTTGTTTCGATTGAGTCAATGAAAATAACGTGATTATACTTCCAAAGGGAGAGGACAAGGACCGAGTGAACTGAAAGGTACTGCCATGTCCAAAGTTTGAGTCTTGCGTGTCTCTCTGAATGTCCAAACTTTGGGCTAGAGATGTCCATTCCTGACGGAACTTAAGCGGACACAGGGATCGTTGAAATGTCAACTTTTAATCTGAATTTATGAGTCCGAGGCTCTTTTGGATGGGCCATTGTTGTTTCATTTTGAGCTGGAAAAACCATCATTTTGGCATCTAAACTGTCTCCAGCTATTGTTCATTTCGTGCGGAAAAATTTGGGCCTTGCTTCTCTGAAAGCTTCTCGTCCTTCTCGAAGGGTTTAATTCTCACCCCATTCTTGCAGTGACAAACTGCCGGACAAGAATTTAGCAACGTTGCGACAATGAAGAAACAAAACCCTTCAGATCACTTGGAGTGAGACTTGGCTGAATTCTAAAAAAGTCTCGACGCATCCGACGCATCGGTCTTTGTGTATTTGATTTGAATCTGGCATAATAACTTCCTTCCGGCTACAGATGCATAAACAATTGGAGGGAGGTGATGCCAACGATTAGGAAAGTTGGTTTCAGTTCAACCCCTTCCGTTGTGTTTTTGGAAGAAAGTGGAAGACTTTGAAGAATGGGAGTTTGGCCTCTGGTCATCTCCAGACACCCAAAGTGGCCTTAGAATTCTGAACTGAATTTATATATTTGGAGCTTCGTGTAATAAAATGAGCAGTGGAAAGGGAGATTAGAATTTTAACTTGATTTTTACTTTTTACGGATCGGAGAACATTCAGCTCCTGGGCATGGGAGACTAAATAACAGCTCTGGAAATTAGGCTCTCAGGCCTAATTTCTAAAGTCCCTTATAACCTGGATTTGAGTCAAGAAGGAACTGATGAAAAATTAATTCCAAAAAAGAGATGGATTTCAAACAATTTCTTTTGCATTTCCACGCCGGACAAAAATTTTGACAAACCAGAAACTGTAGAAAACTTTCTTACAGGTTTAGTCTTTGTTTCTTCCTCACTGCTGTCCTGCTGTTCTATCTTGAAATCGATTCAGAAATGGATTTTTAAATGTTAAAAGAAGATTTTTGATGATCCGAAGGCGGTGTTTGTAGTGTTTGAACCCCGTCTTTTAGTGACTGTCAAAACCAATCTCAATTTCAATTTATTCTTCATAAAGGGAGTAGGTGTGAGAGTTTTAAAAAATCCACAAGCTCATTCCATCGTGACTTGAAATGAAGACTTGGAGCTTTTCTTCTTTGGAAGGTGTTTGTTGGATCCTTTGAAGTTTCCAAAGTATAAATGGCTGCTGGTGGATTGAAATTGCGTGTGAATAAGGAGTGCGTAGGAGGGGACGAGATGATAATTAAGGCTTTATGACTAACGTCAATTATACCGACATACGAAAGTATACGAAACGAACATTTGGAATTACAATTACAACGGGTGTTTAATTCCAAGTGCAAATAAGCTTCTTTCCTTCTTTTGATTGGCTCTCCTAAATTGAGGTTGTACTGGTAAACCCAGAGGTTAACTGCATTAGTCAATTTCCCCTTTGGAAAGGGAACTAGAGCTTATTTGCCTAATGGGTTTTATATATTTTCAGTTTCTTCTTCAAAATCCAATTTCAATGGGAAATTCATATTGAGTTGGGGGTTGCTTTCTCCAGAAAACTTTCTCTTTCCTCGTCTTTCCTCGCACGTTTGAAGAAGCCTTGGAGTGGCATAAGTATAAATAAATGCAGAGTCAAAGTACTTTTTTCTGGATGAGAGATAGAAACTGAAAACGATTCGGGATGGAGCTTTGGTCGATTGCCTTTTTCCTCGTGTCTTCCATCTCTATAAAAAGAAAGTACAATTGAATTGGCCCCTGTCTGATTACATTACTTTCTCCACAGTTTTTGAATACATTTCCACATTGGCTGGCAATGGGAGTCCATAACTCTTTCATTTTTCTGGGTCCTGGAGAATATCATAATCCACCGTTCCCTTGGTCTGAATTTGATGTGACGTCCCACTCTCGGAAAGGAGCATTGAAGTTTTAGGTTTAAAATGACCAAGTTTTCAATCTGCGCCAAGTCTTCTTTATCAGATGGCAAGAAACCAGTTTTGTCAAAGTGCTTTCCTGCGATATTCGAGTCTTGTCACAGGTAGAAGTAATTTGTGACGACATGGGAAGAGAGAAAGTATATTTTATCCAAAACTCAATGGACTGTGGCAAATCTTATAAAGATGTCAAGAAAAGTGAACAAGGAAATCACTTTCCCCCTTGGACAATTTCTGCAGAAAATATTGGAGCTGTGGAATCAAATAGGATTTGAGGAGGAGGATGAAATTGGATAACAAAAAGTCCCTTGAAAGTCCAGGCCACTGCGTCCATATTCTAAAAAAGGGCCGTGATCAGAATTTTATAAGAATTTTTGATCAATCCATAATACAGGCAAATTGAAGCCCTTACTCAATTCCTTTTCAAAATGCTACGAATTTTATTTTCACTTTGAGACGTGACCAAGAGTAGGACAAATTGGCTCATCCGCATTTGGTTGTTCTCGTGACTTGTGGGATCCACTTGAAACAAAGGAATCATGGCCTCCCTGGAAGTGGACGTTATGGACAGACTTCCAAGTCAGGAGGGCAGGGCTTGAAAGATGTCAAATGACAAGACAAGTTATTTGGACGTGAGGAAGAGCTCTGTAAAGGGCTCTTCAGCTAAAACAAACATTCGATGATGTCAAGACTTTAAAAACATCAGAGTACCCATTGTGTCATAAACAGCGAAAGAATTATAATCCATCCAAGTGGATTCAACACACAGACTCCATCTTGTTCCACAGTGACACCGAAATCGGTCATTTTTATCCTTATAGTGACACACTGGACACAGTCCATGACCACCCTGTCACTTTGTTTTCATAAAAACCCCCAACTATTTGACTTTCACACTTTGCCGTGACTTTCTGGTGACATCCACTTACTTACTCTATCGAAGCTTCAAGTCCTTAACTTGAACTTTTGAATGAAAATTCCCAACATTTCTGCTCTAAAGCTTTTCTTGGAAGCGCTTATGGAATCGCTGTATACTTTGAAATCGCTGGATGAATTCAAATGGTGTTGATAACCCCTGTGCAAATATTGACACTGAATTAAAACCATGTGCAGAGGGGAACTGGCTCACCAGAGGCTTTGAATGTATTGGAGGGTTGAGCAAAGGGTGAAAGTTCCAAAGTGAAAATTAGGATTTTCAGCGTCTGTTGACACAGGGGTTAAATTCAATTAACCAACTACCAAATCAAGCATCCACCCTTACAGGGGGAGACTTAGCCTTAGCTTTTCAAAACAATCCAGGTTCAAATTTAAAAAAAAAAGCTTTTGTTACACCTCAACACCAGACAAACTGTCTGTTCTAAATTCTAGAGAAAAACGAAGTATTAGAATTAGGTTAAAGACCTAATTCCAATTGTAGGTGTGGAAGAGCTCATTGTAATATTCCTAAGAATGATTTCCTAGAAGGGAATGCAGGGAAGATTTCATTTTCGTACGACCTTCAAAGCCTCGCCGTGGGACTGGGACACCGCCCGCTGAGCCAACCAATGATTTCCCTTATGAATTTCTTCAAAGGAAAACACTCCTTGCCTGGTGGTTGTTGAACAATAAAAGGCTTATGTTTAAGTGTTAATTTTATGGTCTTCCTACAAAAGGAAAATTGATTGGGGATACTTTTGTTCAGAAAACGATCTCGAAAGCCGATTTTCCAATATGGTTATTTAATTAAATCAATTTATGACCTTCTTTTACTTACGATCAGACTCTCCGAATTTAGCTAAGGACAGAATCATTTAACCCAATCCCGTTGTTCTTTTTTGTTGATTGTCAGCCTGTCAGTGCAACTCCCATTCACGCCGTTGTCGTTTCAACATGGAGCTGTACAAGTTGTCTGGTCGTGTTTCCGGTGGGGTTTGTCTCCGATGTCGCCATAATACTGCAGGACGCTTTTGCCATTACTGCAAAGAAGGGTTTTACCGTGACACTACAAAACCAATTTCACATCGTAAAGTATGCAAAGGTAAACTTACAAAGGCTAATCCCAAGCATCCTCGGACAAATTATGATCCCGGGTAACAAAAACCAAGAAATTCACTGCAGTTCCCAAACTTTAGTTTGTATAATTGTACTTATAATTTTATTTTATTTTTCTGATCCAGCGTGTGAGTGTCACCCAGTTGGAGCATCGGGACGAACTTGTAACCAAACGAACGGTCAATGTCCCTGCAAGGACGGAGTCGTTGGTCAAAGGTTGGATTTGAAATTATGCGTGAATGGATCCAATTTATCAATTTTTTTTCTAGTTGCAATCGATGTGCCAAAGGATACCAGCAGAGCCGATCTCCAATTGCTCCTTGCGTCAGTAAGTTTTATTTCATCCCTACCCTTGTGTGAAAACGTGTGCTTTGGGAAGATATGAGTTTATGAAGTGGCATTTCATTTTAATTGGAAGCGTGCTGTTGTCTAATGAATTAATTCTGGAAGCCCTGGAGGCAAGTGGCAGCAACACAGGCATGGCAGGGCCTTCGAAGACCTTGGTGTATTTCATTTGTATTCACTCCCCATCCCGTCCCGTGTCATTTCCCTTATTCCTCGGATATAAACATCAAGAACTGCTGGAGTACTAACTATGTGAGCGTTGTATTAATTTTTGATTCCGTGATGAAGTGATGGAGGCGAGAGATGATGAGAAACTAGGAAAGAATTGTCAATGAAGGCCCGAATGGGATTAATGGTCTTGGCTTTCTCAAGATCAAACTTTCTCCTCCGTCGATCCACTTCCAGAAAAGGGAAACTTTCTTATAGTATAGAAAGACAAATGGGAGAAAATTGTTTTGTTCAGGGGAGTTCCTTTGTACGAGATCATAACAAGTTTTCCCTTGTTTTTCACAGAAATCCCAAAGATCCAAGAACCAGAGCCAATTGAATCTGTCACCGGAAGAAATGGCGGAGGTGGTGAGAGTGGGGATACAAGTAAGACACAAAGTTACTCCAAGTCTTGATTACTTGGACAGACAAGACATAAGGGATTCGAATTCGGTTAGGTTTTATGGACTTTTCGGTTTTCCCGATGTCAAGGGTAATAAATTAAACAGTTGTTGAAACAAAAGTTGATGGGAGTTGGCCATAATTAGGAAAACAGAGATACAATATGATCTCACTTCCGGTCTCTGGCTTTCAGAGCTTTTTTCCCCCGTTTGGTGCGTAACACATACTTTTCGACAGAGATTTTGATAATAATCCAACTTTCAATTCAAAGGATTTTCTTGAGATTGTCATTAATTTCAAGTTTTCAACTCGAGGTCTCTGTGGTTGTGAAATCAAAAGGCAGTGGGGGTGCTTTTGCTCTCCTGGAGTTTGTTTCCATTTGATTATAATGAAGGTTCCAAGTACAAAAGAATCAAAAGAACTCTAGAAATCGATTAATTGATACAAAAATTAATTGAATTTTTCTAGACGAGTCCTGTGGGAGATGCAAAGTGGCCACGAAGAAGCTCAACCTCAGACGCTATTGCAATCGGGACTATGGTAAGCCTAAATAGAAAACCAGCAAGACCAGTGCAAGTCAAGTCAAGAAAGATTTGCTTTGCAACTGTTACCTCCTTCAGTTGAATTAAAACCAAGTCTACTGAAATAATTTGCTTGCCATTTTTCCCCTGCATTAAAGCATAATAAGTTAGCATAGAAAGAGTCAAGAGAGAGAAAGTTTTATTGCAAAACTTTCACCTTTTGTCTCCAAAAATGTTTTGGTGAAGGACTGGGTGTTGGGTATGGTAGTAATTGTGTAAACTTCCGAGTATAATTAATTACCTTCCCTTAGTTTCCACATCTGGTACCTCCAGAGTACCTCTTACATTATAATATTCAATGGCCAGAGTTCACAGATGGAATTTCGAGGGCGATTAGGTTAGGAAATCCTCCAAACCTCAGAGCTTCCTTTCCAATTCCAAAGCCCAGGATTCCACCACAAGAACTTGGAAGTGTATAATTAATTACGAAACTCAGATTATTACGGCCAGGCCAAAGGCATTAATTATCTCTCATGAATATTTTAAAATCACTTTCCTCTCTCACTGGAACTTGTGGAACTGTGGATATGATCAGTAGAGAAGACCAAATGATGACTACAGGCAAACTTTCAATTTGTTATTGTCACTAAATTAAAGTAGAAACTAATGAATTGGAATCAATCAGGTTTAATTTCCCTGTGTGTCCCCAGTCATTCATATGGATTTAGGTGGTGGGGATGGTTCTTTTAAAGCAGTATTTCTGATCACAATTTCTCTTAGCACTTAGAAAGGTACCTTTAGGTAGGGTGAAAGCAATTGGAGAAAGTGAGGATTTCCAGTTTCAAGGGAAGGAAGATAAGAAGTTTACCTTTTTTAAGCCCATTTTGATGACGGAAGTGAAAACTGGGGGCTGGTATTAAAAGGGCATAAATAGATTCACCACTTTCTCCTTCCAAAGCGCACTTAGAACTTTCCCGGAAAGCGCCTTTTCCCTAATCCCCTTCTATCTTGTGCCATTGAAAAATCCAAAGATGTCAAGGACGATCACCAACTACTAAATCACGCCGACACGACCTTCCCAATGGCTAAAAATACCCGAAAGTAAATGACATCTCATCAACTCCCATTGGACAGGCGGGACTTAAGTTCTTTCTCCTTCCTCAGACTTTCTCCGCCGCTAAACCTGTGATAAAGAATTTATAACTTTGGCCTAATCGTCGAATGACGAAATCCCAGTGCATTGGGGAAGGGAAGGAAATACGAGAGCCATTTTGTTTTAAAGACTTCAATCCCATTGGTTCCCTTCCTAAAGCTTAGAAATGGAATTTAAACCCAGGGATTTTTTCCCTTCGTAAGTGCTTTGCGTTAAGGACTAAATGCACAACGTCCCAATGGGATTGCAGGACATTTCTGGAAATATGAAGCGCATTTCCAGAAAGAGAGATTAAAAAAGGACTTGGATTTTTGAATGCTCGAATATAACTTAACAGCTTCCACTAACCGCACTGGAGTTCCAGCTCATTTAACTTTTTTCGCTTTAAGAGTAAAGCGCATTGCGGACTAGCGCTTGATGAGAGTCGAGGGAAGCATTCCCCGGAATTGGAATTCTCCTAATTAAATGGAATATTTTGCTAACTGGTTCCTTCTGTAATTGGTTTTTAGCTGTACTGGCCACCGTCGTGGCTCGAGAGTCTGTTGACGAGTGGGCAAGATTCACGGTCTCAATTATGGCCGTTTTCAAAAAGTCACGGGAGTCGCGTCTCCGTCGGGGATCAGCATTCCTATGGGTTCGGATGGACGACTTGATTTGCAAATGTCCGAAAGTCAAGGTCAACAAGTAAGGTTTTCAATGGAGTTCCCCGCTGTGGGGTTTTATTCATATTTTGACTTTCTGTCCAGGACATATTTGCTGCTGGGGAATGAGCATAAAGATGGCCAGCCAGGGCTAATGGCCGGTAGACAGTCAGTCGGTATGTCCATCACAATTCACAAATGCCAAAGAATTGAAAGTGCTTTAGACCACTTTTGTATTTTTCAGTGATCGAGTGGCGTGACGATTGGCAAGAGAAGATCAAATCCCTTCAGCGTCGATCTCGAGTGTGTGAGGAAGACGATGACGAAGAGGAAGACAATGAGGATGACGATGATGAAAAATAAGCTGTTGAGATTAATTTGAATAATCAAGTTCATTGGATTAGTCTTCTAAAGGAATCGCTGGAAATTCCAAAAGGGCAGAATGACTTTGTGTTAGCATATCGCAGCAAGTACTGATGACACAAAGGATCCGTTGTGACACTGCCAAAGACAGGGACATGGGCGTGACAGAATGTGCAGAAAAGAGGGATTTCCATAATGGATTGACAGACTGAAGTTCCTATAAGTTTATTGTTAAAATTAATACAAACAAAGACAAGAAACGCATAATCATACCTCTCTTTATAAGGAAATTAAGGCAATACCACTATGTAAAGTAGTAAGGCATCTCGAATTCTAGAATTTAGAATTTAGAATATCAATATGGACTGGAGATTTTTTAATTCCTAACTCTCTGATTAAGCATTCTGTCTATAAATTGATTTTTCAATCTCTAGCACTTTGCTTCGTTTTATTTTAGCTGTCATTTTTGTGGTGCTTTGGGGTTCACAAGTTCTGGCTTTAAAACAATGGAGAATTTCTAACCAATTGATTGTGCCAAAAAGAATTTGGCATTATTGGCATTTCTTATTAGGATTACCTTAGGTAGCTCGTGTAGTTGGAAAAGTCATAATTAAAGCATGACCAAATTACAAGTCATGAAAGCGGCTTTAGCTTAAAATGTTCAAATGTAAAACATCATCATTGTAGCAGCCATTTTCTAATATTTCAAATGCATGAAAGTAAACGATTAAAACAATACAAAATCATTCACAATTCTAGTCTAATTGATCCCTGTCCATATTGCTTCACCTGAGGATTGCTGGTGTAATTAAATTAACATTGACTGATTTTACTTACCGGCGTTGAAGAAGAACAAGGTGAAAGGTGGTGAAAGTCTGGAATTTATTCTCTTTATAACAGTCTGTATCCCTTGATTAACGAAATTCAACATCAATTAATGCAATTCCAATATAAAATAATACCCTCACCTGTCAGAAAAGTTATTATAATGCATAAAACTTCTGCTCCATCTGCTTTCTCTAATTTTCAACTCTAATTTAAATTCAACGTGTATTGTTGGAATTGCAAACAAAATTTGCTGCTTCCTTAGCCTGAATTGGAGCATTTTTATATCGAATGTGGCAATATTTTGCGATTTATGATAAATTATGACTGAATTTTATTTTAGCTTTCTCTTGCTTTCTCCATCTACCTGGGCCAAATTCATACCCCAATAACAGACTCTTTAATTTTTAATTAATTGAGATTTAACTAATGCAAACTGTCATTAACTTATCAGTTGAAATTAAGAAACAGAGACACGGATTTGAAGCGCCAAGAAACGACCAAGGATCCAGAACTTCAAGACCAGTGGCATGTGAATTGCTGTCTGAAATTGCAGCAGATCATTGTCCTTTTCCTGTAAATTCAGTGAACCAAAACGTTAATTGGGGATATTAGCGTTGTAGCGTGGGTGTCAATTAGGCAGATTTCCTGGAACTGGAACTCATTTCAATGTTTGTTAAAATCAAATAAATCCATATTCCTGATTTTCCCTTTTATTCTGTTGATTTTGCATTCATTCATCTAACAAAACAAAACTGTGGTTTTATGAATGATGGAGTTTGACGCCGTTGATTTGTTCTGAACGGCGTCATTAGAATGCTTAATTATAACACAGTTAATACAGCTCTGCACAAGTACAGCCCCTTACGTTTAGTTCCTGCAGCTTGTTGGTTGTTTGTTTGACATCCACCCTATCAGGCTCTAGTAGCACAATTGGTTAGTGCACGGTACTTATGAGCAGTAACCGCGTGTTGAGCAATGCCGAGGTTTGAAGGATCGAGACCTTCCTAGAGCATACTTTTTGCTAATAAAAACAAAAGCAAAAGAAATTATAACCTTTGACATTCATCTCTTTTTTACATTAAACATTTTTAGAATGAGAGGTCAAGCCATGTAAAGACTGTGGTCATGCAAACCCAGTCAAACAGTACTCAATTGTCACCATTTTATTAGTTGGTAAAAGAGTTCCGCAACTCACACACAAATCCAGTCACTCGGATGGGCAACAAGGATCGTAGAAAAAGAGACCCATTTTCAAGGTTTTTAAAAAAGGGTCTGAGAATTTGTGGAAAGGTAGGGATTTTAATTGAAATTGTATTGAAAAAGAATGTTGAAAAAATGAAATTGAAATGAAAACAGATCTGCTGATAATTTTATGCCTTTTACACACCTATGAATATTATTACATTTCTTTGAATCCAAACCAAACTTTCTTCTCGTGTGTTTCTGTTCATGGTTTCTTGGTTTTATTAGTAAACATTCTGGTAAAAGGTTACGTTAAGAGGCTCTCAATCGTGTCAATCTTGGTCTGACCTCTGAGGTGTATTTACCCCTACAGGCTAAAAGGTAAGGGGGTAATGACTTCCTCGTATGGAGCAGAGGATCTTAAACACGAAGAATTATTAAACATGATCTTTATGTTTTAATTATTTCTGTGTTTGTATAGAAAGGGTTTAACAGAACAAAACGGAAAGGTCAAGAAAAAGGTCAATTTAGTTGATTTTGTCCAACTGAGTTGGGTGTGTTTTAGTTGGACTGACATTTGGTCCACATCATAACAGTGGGAATTACAAGGCTGAATTCAGAAATTAATTGGTTGATTTTCCATAGTTAAACAGCTGTGTTAATCAATCAAAATGTGCTAATTAAGTGAGGCGTTATTCGCAGAATGCTCGCTGTAGCATACAGTGACACGGCAAGTATTGACAAAGTATCTTTTAGGGGTTCAATAACCATCACAAAAATCGGGTAATTTGCAGCACGCAAACCAGGTTATAGTAAATTCCGCTAATTAATTCAGCAGCTAAATGACTGATTAGAAGTACAGTAAACAAATTATGGAGTGGGTAAGTGACTTTTTGTCTCGTGTCATTTAGGTCAGGTCATTTACTATGAGCTGGTTTCCATCTTCAAACTTCACGAGTTTGGCCAAAAATGCGTTGAAGGAGGCACAAAAGACGATTGACAAAGCACTGGACATCAAGGATGAAAGTGGAGGGGATGGGGTCAACACTACGGTGGCATCAATGGCGGGTAAGAGACAGCAGTTTTTGTCCCATTGTCACCACGAACGACCTGTGGTTTATCAAGTTACCTTTATTTCTAGATGCTGCTAGTGATTTCTTCAGTTCGTGGGGAGTAGGGGTTGGAACCAAAGCCAGTCCGCAGAAAACTGTTGAAGATGACACACTTCAACCTCCTCCTTCGTCGTCAATTGTCACAACAGCACCTACGAAGTCGAGACACAAAGATACACCCGTCTTGGTACCATCGAAAATGGATAAAAGCCCATCCACACCTTCTTTTCCTAATGGCGGACCGTTACCAGACGGAGAGTCGGTGGTGCCAATGAAGCGAAGTCTCACTGATGTTGCCTGTGAACTGATTGCTCATGAAAATGATACTTCACAAACACTGGTATCTGCGGAGCTGGATGAAAAGTTCCAGTCACTTTGGCTTGACGGGTCAGATTCTTTTGAAAGCTTAGGGGAAACATCGTCCACCAGTACGATTGAGGTTCTAGACGATTCTTCGTCTGGAAAGGATACAGTGATTAGTATCCGACATCCGAAACCTATTCACGCACAGCCAAAGCCCATTCCAATCTCGCCCGTGGAACCTGCAAACGAGGAGAATCAAGATTTACTAATAACTTTATCATCGCCACCGACTCCTGTTCCGGAAGATGTAGTAGAAGATGAGCCAATCCTACCGCCTGTTGAGGCAGAATTCCCATCAGAGGAGGCAGTTGCAGTGATAGCTGAATCTGCTGAAAACTCTGCTGAATTCCTTCCAGTTTCACTGGAACCATCTCTGATAGATTTCGAAGTGCAAGCTGAAGAAGGTGATTTAGACTCGTCTACTGCAACCACAATCGCTCCAGAGCCTGAAGCAGAATCTAGTGACACACCTGTAGTGCCTGATTTCCTCAACGAAATACAAATTCCACCAGAAACACTTGAATGTGATGTAGAAACTG